>JADDOH010004199.1:0-145384 GCA_016648135.1 Agrypnia vestita
ATTCGCTATTAATAGATTCATTATTGTGCATAAGACTGTCTGAGGTAGATTCTGACAACGGCAATTTAATGTAATTTCTCATAACTGAATTTTCTAAGAATATTACATCTCTACTGATTAACACTTTCTTAGTTTTAGGATCAAAAAGTCTGTAACCTTTGGTCTGTTCACTGTAACCTATGAATATCATTTTAGTCGCTTTTGCATCCCATTTCTTAACCTTTTCTTTTGGGGTATGAACCATTGCTTCACATCCAAAGATTTTTAAATTACTAATATTGGGCTTCTCACCGGACCAGATTTCTTCAGGAGTTAGAAATGCCAGTGCTCTGGTTGGATAGCGGTTGGTGATGTAGGCTGCTGTCGAAACTGCTTCTGCCCAATACTTCTTCTGTAATTTAGCATTTAATAGCATACATCGAGCTCGTTCTAATAGTGTTCGATTCATTCTTTCCGCTAGCCCATTTTGTTGGGGCGTGTAAGGTGAGGATGTTTGGTGAATAATTCCACATTTTGTTAAGAAAGATTTAAAGTCATTACTTAGATATTCTCTACCATTGTCTGTGCGTAAAATCTTTATTGATAAATTAATTTGTTTTTATACCATGGCCTTAAATTCTTTGAATTTATCAAAAACATCTGACTTATTCTTTATTATATAAGTAGCTACTTTCCTGGAGAAGTCATCGATGAAGGTGACGAAATAGTGCGCTCCTCCCAGTGACTGGACTTCCATGGGGCCACAGACGTCAGAGTGTATGAGCTCCAGCAAACGTTTAGCTCTGGATCCTTCTGAAGGGAATGGATTTCTTGACTGCTTTCCCTCTAAACATGAAATACATACACCTTTGTCATTGTTTTCAATTTTCACTCCAGTACTTTCAGATAATTTGTTTAGATCTTCAAAATTCAAATGTGCCATTCTTTGATGCCATAAGTAGCCATCATTTCTTGCAGTTGTAGATATGTATGCTGGAACACTTTGTGTATTGAGCCTGTACATATTATTTGTTAACTTTGCATTTGCCACTTGTAGATTATTTTTGTTAAATATCCTGCAACCATCTTTGTCAAATTTAACTTGACAGCCATTTTGTATGATTTGACTTACAGAAAGAAGGTTGGTGGCTAGTTCAGGAACATAAAGAACATTCTGAACTCTTATAGTTTCAGACTTGCCATTATTCATAACATGTAGATTTACTTTACCACATGCTTTCACAATAAGTTTCTTATCATCAGCCACTTTGATAGTGTTGACCGGAGGTGGTATTTCATCATAAAGCCAGTCACGGTGCATTGTTAGATGCATTGATGCCCCTGAATCTATAAACCATCCATTGTCATTCGTTAATGAGGCAGAAAATACGGCCACATAGCCCGAGTTGTCATTAGATTTATGTTCCTTCTTTTTATTCCTGCAATTCTTACTTATGTGTCCATAATTGTTGCATATATAGCACCTCGGACCTTTGTTGTGTTTGTTTGTCTTTTCTGAAGCTTGTTTGGATTTCTGCGAGTTAACTTTGCTTTTGTTAACATACAGCGCAGCAGTATCTGACTTTCTAACATCTTGCAGAAGCTTTGTTTTAACAGAGTCAGCCGTAATCACCAAACCCGAGCTTTCTAATGCCATAATCATTGGTTGATACAGATCTGGTAACCCTGCCAGTAGTAAGGTTCCCAGCCATTCATCATTTACCATAAATCCTATATTTCTCAATTTATGAGCAGTAGTCATTATTTTATTTATATAATCTTCAATGTTTTGGCATCCATCTAACGTGGTAGTTATCAGATCTCTCAACAGCCCAACTCGGCGTGTCAGTCCGTTGTCATCGAAAGCCTTAGTTAAATTATCCCATACCTCTTTCGCCGTTGTGGCTTCTTGGACATGTATATAGTTGACAGGATCTATTAATAATATTATTTTTGACTTTGCTTTTATATCCTTTTTTATGTCAACTTCTTCACCTGCCGCCGGTGCGACACAATTCCACAACTCTTCATGTTCTAGATACGTTTTAACTGTGAATTTCCAGGTGGGATAATTTTCTCTCCCAGTCAGCTTTTCTATCATAGCTAGTGTATTGTTGAAAGACATCGCTTCCAATAACAAAAGAAAATTTTCAACGCCACGTGATCACTTATAGGTTAAAACGCACAACTCTTTTTGATTTTACTATTATTAATTTCGACTTTTTTTTTAAAAAAAAACTTATTTTGCATTAATTACGTGGGTCTGGGCCCATAACCTGTTAAATATAGTATTAAATAAAAGAATACTTTCAACATTTTACGTGGCTTTTAATTAGAGATTAACTACACATTAATTGACAAGAGGAAATGACAACTATATAGAAGAATCTCACACGTAGTGTTGTGCCCATCAATATAGAAGGGAGAAATTTATTATTATTACAACAACCACAAAGTTCCCAATTAAAAATTCTCTTTAGCAGTTTCAGGTAAATGATATCATGAAGGTAAATAGATCCCCAGCGAGCATAATTCGTGTGATCGTAGATGAAGAACCAGGGCAGCATTTGTGTAACTGCTTCAACATGTAATTGCCAGTCCCCCTCTCTTTCTCTGCCCGATTAAATTTAAGTATTGGACAAACCAACTCTATTGTAAATATGGCAAGTTCTCCAGTACAGGTCTTTTCATATAAGCTTGCAATAGTGTTGGTACAGTGCGTAATATGCGGATATTTTCGTTGTGTTGAGTTTACGGATACGCCTCTCTCGTTACGTTTTCTATTTTTATTATTTTTTAATTAAATTAAAATTAAGAAAAGAGTTTTTGAATAACAGGAAATCACTGACAACATAAACATGATTCTTCTTTTCCCCTTATCTAAATCATTGCTCCGTAATTCGAAAATAAATAATGATGGCATTGATCTCCTCCATTCGTCAATATTGATGATCCGATATCGGAATATCCGGATATGACAGCGACTTAACACGATCAATAATACCGTCATTACTTACAAGTAATTTACGCAATACATTTAAATGTATGTTCAAAGAACTCAATTACTGGATTTTGTCCACAGAGGGAAATCTCTGTATATTGACTGTGTCTTGAGAATTTAAAATTTTAGACCATAGATGACTATAACATAGTTGCTTCAAATGTTTGAAATAATTCAGATAATGAACATATCGTATATACAACTTTCGAACAAATATACACATTGGATATGTAATGTATGTGTGGTTGATCTTAATCCACGTAAGCTGCCTTATAATGTAATCGCTGGACGTAAACGTTGGCCATTCCATAAAGACTTCCATACATATTTCCCTTATTAATAGCTTCGTATCTGTAAAACTTCTATAATTTATCTTAATTACAAGTAGGTAATTTTTTAACGAAAACATTTCGTGAACAGTTTCTGCCACGCATATTTTCACAAATGCCTTTACCAAAATCGTACATTCGTTTCATTATTCGCTCGTGTTAATTCACGTGTGCAAACTGTCCTTTCGAATCTCTCGCAAGGCGGCAACTGGTTGACACCAGTTGATTCCTCCCTCCCCGGCCGGGAGGTAATTTTCTCTGGGCGGCCAGCCGGCGCCACGGCGCCTTCCTCTTCCTGCCGCCTAAACCTTACATTTCTCAATATTACTCGCGGCTTTTGTTCAACACAGGCCAGTTCTTCCAATCTACAACTCGCACCTTCCGTTTGGACTCAATTTGTGTCACGTTCTTTTTTTCGTTTCATTTTTAATTAATTTATTAATGTAATCTCAACAGTACATTATGGACAGTCTGCAAACCAACCAATAATAGAGATCCATGATAAACAACAGATCGCAGCAATAATACGACCATGTTACTAGAACATGAAATTGTTATTCAAAGCAAAACCGGGATGACAATATAAACTAAATAAATAAATATTAAATTAAACAAAGTTTAACAGATTATAGCGAGTAGAAATACAGTTAAAATAATAATCACCTTTTTATTTCTACGTGAGTTTAATCATTTTTTTCACTACTTAAGTTTCGACAGAAAAATAATCTTTTATCGACAGGTGAACATTATGATATTCTGTTTCTCTCGAAACTAAAGTAGTAAAATAAATATAGAAAAATTATTAAACTCACGTAGAGATAACATGATTAATATTATTATTATTTCATCTGAGGAACATCTACAATGTTTATTCCAAATCCATCAATAATGAAAGAAGTACAGTTATGTTACATTTTCGAAAATTGACATTCGTTAGAATTATGTATATTCAGGCCCTATGTGATTAAGTATTGTTTAGCATTACAAGGATATAAAATATGATTTTATCATCATTTAATAACATTCCTGAAACTATTAAATATTATAAGAAGATCTTTTAGAAAATAAGCTTATAATGTAACGAAGCAAATGAAAAGATGCCTAGATAGAATACCTGCAATATGGAAAACTTCTGAAATATGGAGGATAAAAGATTTATATTTAGAAACCGGAATCTGTAAAAACAAACTCATCATCTTTGTAAAACAAAAAATACATAAACAAATAAATTAATAGAAATAAACATTGTTTTCACCACTTTTTTATTGACATTTTATCAACATGTCTCAGCGCCCATGGCCCCTTCCGTCAGGATATAATTGTATACTAAAAAAATTAAATTTATAAATCGAAGTATAGACAATTAAAATATTAAAAAGTTATATATGGAATATTAATAATAATAAAGTACCTACTTAACATGAAAATAAATTTAAAAGATAACTATTTGTAAAAAGGACCTTGTTATTTATAATATTCAATTTACTATCAACACTTTTTCTTGTTTCCCAAATTTCTAATTTATTAAACTGTAATTCTGTATGATTTGTATTTAAAATTTGTAAACCCTTATTAATATCAAAAGAATGATCCATAGCCAAAAGATAGTTAGAGAATTCAGAATAATTATTGCTATTTGAACACCTTAAGTGTTCCTTAACTCTAACTTCAAAATTTCTACACGTTTTTCCTATATAAAAATAATCACACTTGTTACAAACCAATTTATACACACGATTTTTTTTAAAATGATCCTTATCCTTATTATTTAATATGTATTTTTTAAATTTATTATTTCTATGAAAAGCTTTTTGAGTAAAATTTGAAATATATTTAACTATTGAATTAGAAATTTCATTATTTATAATTACAATTTTCCTCCAATGTTTTTTCAAAATCAAATATTTAAGGGCATTTTATTTAACATAATATAAATTAATTTTTTATCAAACGCGATCTGTTTAATAATTTTTAATTCAATATTAAAATTATCAACAAATAATGGAATATTAATTAATCTACTTAACATAGAGTGAAATCTTGACAATTTTTCAAATATGGATGATTAGAAGAAGAATAATTGTGTATAATTATATCTGTACTGTATATGTATCTTTACGAAAAATCAATTTTATTATTAACAATTGAAATATTCAAATCCAAGAAATTTCTGCTAGAATTTTTTGGTAATTTCTGTGGTAAATTGAATCCTTTTATGTAGTTTATTTAAGAAATTAAGAGAAAAATTAAGTTGTCTTTCAGTACCAGTCCAGATACATAAAATGTCATCAACATATCTTTTCCAAAAGAGTGGTGAAAAAAAAGTTTATTTCTATAAATTATATTAATAATGTTACCACACAATTATTTTGCAGTGTTTGAAGAAGAAGAAATTAATATTGTACTCTCTTGCATTTTTTACGATTGATTCCCAAAATTGTTTTTTTTGAGTCGACATCTGAAGAAATCCAGTAGTTTGAAGGTGAAGAAGTCGTCGAAACAATTTTGAAGAGCAAGCGTTATATAAATATTTAAAAACCAACCATTTCAACATATAATAATGACGGTGAACTCCGAACTCGAACGGTTGTGCGCTTTTTGGAGAAGTAGCTCATCAACAAGGCGCCCTGAAGATAAACAGTGAGATCTGTTCGAAACGGCGGCAGATGACTAGTCCTGACGACCAGAATTTGACACTGGTTACCCTCAAAGTAGTTTGAACTAACACACACATATATATATATATTAGAGGAACTCTTGTTTGTGTAATTTAGTACTGCAGTTTAATTGCATCCAGTCTGATATGCTAATGCTCCGGAACAGTATTTTGCGACGCCAAAGTAAAACATTTTATTCTTTAAAAACAAAGTCAGATGCTTTAATAATTACTAACGGATATTACACTATACATATAAAGGACACGAGCAGTCAGTTCTTTGAACTCATTTGTGCCGACACTAGTCTGTTTTTAATGTGTCGTGTCTTCTTCCCGTTGGCTCCCTTCAACTGGTATACATAACGTCAACATTTTTGAATGACAACAACGTTAACCTTTGATTTAATCTATGAACTTTCGTTCAACTAATACACTATTAAAAAAATATACAACAAAATATATATATTTTTTAATTCGGTAGACTTTTTATACATTTATTTCAGTCAAAAATTTGACACACGTTAGATCTGACCCGCCGCCGCCGTGTGACGGTGCGACGGGAATAATGAAGCGGCGGCGGCGGGCTGGAGCGGCGCGGCGGGATGAGATGCCGCCGGGGCCGCCGGCCCGGCACCGCAACAATTTCCCGATTCATCTGTAAACATTTCCACTAAATTAATTATCACTCGCCCCGTCTTCGGGTTACGTGCGTCCTAATCGCTGTCGGCGCGGCATTACTCTCCCCGCCACACCCGGGCCCGGACACGGACCGTCCGACAATTACGTGCGGCCGGATTAGGCGCGCCGGAACGATGAATTTGATAATCCAGCGGAGGGTGACAAAACACGGTGCACTTTCATTACTCCGTTTCTTGCCTGGTAATGATATTTCTCTTTATGTTTCTACTGATCTATTCCGGTAAAAATCGTAAGATTCGTAAAAGTTACAAACATTATAACAGCGTGATCTTGGAACAATAGGAACGACAGCGGACCCCGTAATCCAGCGGGCTTGGCAATGGCGATTCCTGGTGATGTCACATTACATCTAAGGTGATTTTCTCGAGCCATGGTGTGTCATAATGTGTTTTGCCACATTAATCGGTCCTCGCCGCCTACTGTGACGTTAAAAATTAAAAAAAAAACTTTTTTCAACTACAACCTAAACGACAAAAAAATCGTATTACTCTATCTTAGTCGACGGATTCGTGACAGCATCATTATCCTTTCTTTTGCTTTTACAGAGAGAAACTGAGATGGAACTTTAGAAAATCCAAAAATATGGAATACGGGGTAACCCGTAATGACTTAATTTATTTACCTTTAATTTTAGTACTTGTGTAGGTACTTAGTGTACTTTAATAAAAGCATCGTAGCTGACGATGAAAACGATGATCTGTCCCCCTTAACCTAGAAATTCCCGAAATGTATAAAAGTAAGGATACTGGAGTGCACCGTTAATAATATCATTTTTCTACATAAAATATATGTTTTCCTTTATGTTTATATAATATAAGTAATATTTATTTTGGTGTAAATATAAATGATGTAATATACAGTTCCATAAAAGAATCGTTTTTATCATCCATTCTAGTCGTCTTCGCTGTGTGAAATATTATTTTTGTGTGTTAGCTTTTTTATTGAACACCTATGAAATTGTATGTATATAATCAAAAGAATTGCATGGCGGCGGATGATCAATGTTTTCGTCTCGTCCTAAATTGTCTTATTTTCGACCATTTTGTTGTGTTCTCAAACAGACAATAAACACGGATCCCTCGCCGGGTCTCGTCCTCTGTTTACCGCAAGCAGGACCGGCCCAGGATCAGGGCCGACAGCACCGACAATTAGTCCTCGCCACCCCCACCCTTTAATTGTGCCCCGACCCCCGCGCCGGTCCTGCCTGTCGCCGAACCCTCCGGACCTCCGGCCGCCGCTTCGGTCCCGCAAAACGTTTATTTTAATGAGAATCCCTCGAGCCTCTAAGCCATAAAAATTAGAAACAGCAAAAATTATGTTTGTGTTTTGTCACGTGGGAGAGACAATCTGTCACAAAGTCATCGCTATTAATTAACCCCATCGAAAGGTTTAAATCTATCCGGCGCAGAATACATTTAATCCTCGATTTCGGATTTAACCCTCCACATTCTGTGATACTGAAAACACCCGGATGTCAACTAATGATACTGAAGAATTTGTGATTTTGAAGCATTTTAAAAGGGAAAACATGATTTTACTTATTTCAATGGCATTAAAATAGTTCGTTATATATTTATTTTTGATGTTTATAGGTTGTGGTTGGATATAATTATTAGTTTCAGAAATGTACACACGAAACTTTTAAGTGTAATATTTGATATAAGGAACAATTTTAATATTTAATTTACAAAACAGTTATTGTGCGTCCGTTCTGACGAAGATGCAGTTGTATGGAAACTGGACAGCGTCTACAATAATCAATGTGGTTCGTACATTTTTTTAGTTTTTGAAATTAATAATATCATAAATTTTCACCGAGTATTGATTAATTAATGTGTAATATTTATATACATAGTAGTATTATTCTGGGGATTCATCAAGTCCCGTTTACATAACCACCAAATTATCAGATTGCTTTCGCTGTAACAAAAGATTTAATACAAAAATAATCCATTTTTCAGATTCTCTTTAAAAAGTTAGTTTTTTAGTCTTGTTAAATGATTTTTTAGGCTTCATCATGTCTTTTAATTATGAATTTTATATTACGCGCAAACCAAACCGTTTTTAGAAAAGTACTAGCCGTATACTCATGAAAAATCACGGGACATAATAATAATAATAATAACAACGATCCTGAGCCGCGCGCTGATTGACCTGTCACATTCGGCCGTCCGGGTTTCATTAGTGACTGATTATCATCAGTATTTTTTTTTTGTAGTTTTTGTTGTAGTTCCAGCCTATTTTCAGCAAATTGCGGACAGACAGATAGACATTCGAAATTAGATAAAAATAAATAAGAGTTAAGTCGCTTATATATTTATAATAACTATTAATTAATATTCAGACATTTTCTACTCATAATAATTCAGCAGGAATCTATCTACCTGTAAAGCATTATTGACTAGCTCCATCACATCCTTCACACTTACGTCCTGTGTAGCACCGATATATAGAAACATAATTACGAGGGACACACTGGATGCGTTTTCGTACGAAATTGAGTAGTACGTATACGTACGAATACGCAAGTACATTTCTGACTTTCGAAGTAGTATTGAACATCGCATACTGTACACGTTTCGTAGTGCGTTAACGGACGTATAGATGCGACGTCCGACACGATTCGGATTTGTTCGGAAATTTTTGCGATTTCGTACGATGGATAGTGAAAATGTTGTCATTTTGATACATGACCATAAATGTTTGTGGGACCAAAGCGATTCAACTGCGTGACCATCAGCGCAGATGACGGCGGAGGCGGATAAAAAACTAAAAATACCTGTAAGTTAAATAATTTGGTTTAATGAAGGTGAGGTATAATTGTGTACTTCGAACAAAAAACTTCTAAATATCTCTCCGATGTTACGAGCTCTCGTTGCACTTCGATTCTCCCCATCATTTGTGAATCAATTAGATTAAGAGTCATGAAATTTGTCATTATTTAAGTCTGCCATAATATGATGGAATTTACCAAATTCATCCCTTCTAGTATATTATACTTCGTTCACCCATTTGGTTCTACGATGCCGCCGACGCCGTAGAAGCCTACGAGTAAGAAGAGAGTTTTCCAGAAGGTACAGATTATTCATTTGGCTCAAACGTTATTGGAGAAATGCGAAAAGTAACTGATCGTGACCAACACGTACCAATACGTACGTAATAATTCGTATCCAAAGTGCGATTGACCTGAGATTCGTCGACGCGTTTGTACATTTTAAATACGCGCGCCAGCGAGGCGCATGTTCGCCATATTGGGCACTCGCTCCGACGGCGCTCGTCGGATTTCGCTACCCAAACCATATTCCTAAACACTAAATTACAATCAAGAAGTGTTTTCATCACTCGCAATTTGCCGTGGTGGTACGCGGATTCCCGCAGAGCCGAGACCTGCGAGGCCGGGTCCGCGCGGGCGGCTTCCCGGCTTCCCGGGCCCTCGGCGGGCGCGGCTCTATTTTCAATTATCGCCGCCATCACTCGCCGCCGCTGCGGTGGTCCCGTCAAATGCGACCAATTAATTTGTTGTGTCTCTATCGGAAGCGGGCGCCGGGCGGCGAGATCCCCGCCAACCTTCGGGAATTTTGAATAAAATTGCGTTCCGGAGCTCTGTAGGTGGGCGTGCGCGATTAAAACGTCATATACATATATATATATATATATATATGTGTATATATAAAAATTTATTTTCAGTTTTATTGTTTAATATTTGTGTGATTCTCTTAATTTCATTTATTTATTTCTTAATAAACACACACATAGATATATATATAATATATATATATATATATATATAATACAGGGTTATTTGGAAAACATTAATAACCTCGCAAGACTATATTCCTGCCGTGATTATGAGTCGAAAATGCTCAAGCTATCATGACCTAATTAATATCAATAGTTATGGAGATATGCGACATCAAAGTTAGCATTTTTTTTTCAATATTTCTGACTTATACTTTGTAAAACGTTGGACTATCATTACAGTAACTTATATCGATTACGAAAAATTCATTTGTTTCAATACAAGTTAAGTAAAATAATAAAAACCCTGAAAAAATTCTAATAGGAATGTTTTCCAATTGGTATTCGAAGGTTTTTATTTTTTTATTTGACTTGTGTTAAAGGGAATGAATTTTTCATATTCGATATAAGTTACTGTAATGATAGTCCAACGTTTTGCAAAATATAAGTCAGAAATATTGAAAAAAAAAAGCAAAATTTGATTTCGCTTATCTCCTTAACTATTGATATTAGGTCATGATAGCTTGAATATTTTCGACTCATAATGAAGGCAGGAATTTAGTCCTGCGAGGTTATTAATGTTTTCCAAATAACCCTGTATATATTTACGCATTGGCATTGAAACTCTAAGCATGCTTTAAAGAGAAGGTCGAGCTGTCAATTTGAGAATTGATTATTTTATACGGAAATATCAAGTGCATTAATTTTCTTCTACCTGACAAACTAGGGGTGTTGAGTTCTTTCATACACATATCCAATCGTTTGCCGAGAATGGCTAAAGGGCCTGCCAACGAAGCAGTCAATAATTTACTGTAATTAAATTATTTTCTATGTTAGTATAAAATATAATAATTCTTTGTAATAGATAAATAATCAGACAATACGAACAATTTTTTTATTTATATTTGTTGTGATCAGTTTTTTTAAAATCTTTTAAGACTCTAAAAGAAAACGTTTTTGACGCGCGACCGCAAGTCCACATTTTTGGACATGACTGCTTTAAGGGGGGGGTAAGGTTAATTCGTACAAAAATAGGCATGTTTTTGTGAATTTTTTGTGACGACACAGTTAAGATCTCTTTATTAAAACCAATGATACATTAAAGTATGACATTTGAAGAATATTGTGTAAAATTTTCAAGAAGAAAAATTAAAAAATACGGCATTGTCAGCAATTATTCGGATGTGTCTCGGAAAAAAGTAGAATTGCGGTGTCCATCATAACTTGGTGCTAGATCATCTGAAATCAAAAAATCAAAGTTCATTCGTTAGATAATAGGTTTTCCCAGGTAACGCTGGGAGGGTTTTTTAAAATTTCAATTTTTTGGAACACTTTGAAGGGAAAAACGCAATTTTCTGCGAAAAATATCGACTAATTTGTTATTAAAAAATAAAAATTAATAACATATTTAAAAAATAGTCTCCAGCGTTACCTCGTAAATTATGTACAGAAATAGTGTTCAAAATTTCAAAAGGATCGGTGCAGTAGTTTTGAAGTTATGATGGACACCGACTTTGAAAACGTGAGATGTGGGGAAAACGCTTTAAAGTTTTGCACACTGTAAAATTCAAAATAAAACTCGACACTTATTTTATACTTACACATGATCGTCGATGCCATGTTCACACAGCAAAGAGCTTTCATCATCAGCATATTTTTGTCCTTGTCTACGCAAAACTCTTCCACTACAATAGCACGTCCGGTAGTCCTTAGGTGAGCGCATCTCTTAGCTGCCCGAGCAGGTATAGAAAATCAGTCTGAGTATCGCTCAAATGTTCATAATTTCGTCAATTTTGCTCCGATTGACTTGAAATTTTGACACAATATTCTTGCTATGTTATACATTAATTTAAAAAATTAAAAATAAAATGCAAAAAAAAAGTTAAAAACCTTATTCCCCCCCCTTAAGGGATTTCCGCGAAAGTCCAGTATTTTGGACCGAGGCAAGCGAGTGTATTCATGTTCACACAACGACTGAATATTAACTGCACACCTAACAATATTCGTTAAATTGGGGTGTTCTTTGTTTAATAATGATGTTTTTCGTACATTAGATAAACAACGTACGCACGACGTGGGCGGCAGCCTGTAGCACATGACGCCGCGAGCCGTGCTGTACGCGGATGGCTTTATTTTCAATTACGCCCCTCATTATTTCCCGGCCTTCGGCGGCGCCCGCGAACCATTCCCGGCATCGCTCTTGCGGTCCCGCGAGCGTCACTCGCCGTCCTCGCGCTGCCGCTGCCGGGCGGGCGCGGCGGAGGGGTTGGGGGACATTTTTGTACAAATATGTATAATGCGGAAATGTGCTTAAAGTCCGCTCACGGTGAGTAAATTCGGATATCTAGCTCATCTTTATTATTTTTTTATGTTTTGGGGATAATATAATTGATTCTAATAATTTAATTATAATAAATAATAAAAAGCTCTCTAAAATCGAACCAGGATTACACAAATCGATGGATTATTCCGAGCTGAACAAAGACCTAGAAAAACATTACTGGCAAAACTTATACAATTGTACCGACATGCAATAAACATATTCATCACTAAATAAAAAAATATAAAAAAGAGCACGTTTCAAAAACAAAAAATAAAAATATTAAACTAAGGACAATAAACAGCTTTATCCGATCGAACAAGTGAGATAAAATCTACGCTACACTCAAAAACCAAATACATACAAAACACTCATCTAACAAAACAATACGAATCATATTGTAATATATGTAATAAGGTCGTCAGGCGTCAAAAATATATTATAAAGATTTTTGTTCGAAAAAAACTTGGAATATAATAAGTGGAATTACCCACACATCTAGGGAAAAAAACAAACACCTCTAGTATCAAGTCAGATAGATTAAATTATTTTTTTAGTAAAATAGGACAATGTTTAGCCAACAAATCTCTTCATAAACTAAAGGTTACCGAAACCGAGCATAGTAAAAATGTTAAGCTATCTAAAAGAAACAGATTTTTAATATTTCTTAAGGCTGCGAAAATTGAAGAAATATCGATGTTAATATCTAGTCTAAAAAGTAGTGAGATTTATATAAAAAACAAAGATTCATATAATCAACACAAAAATATAGTATCATTTCTGTTGACTTAAATCACCCTGACAATACAAAAAATTATTATGCAACATAATAAAATCGATTTGACGCGAGCATTATGTAATTAATTATATGTATGTAGTTGAGATGAATATGAAATGTTTTTTCTAAGATGAAAGAAAGAAGTTTTTACAAAAATTATCTAATGTAGGAAGGTGTAAAAATGTATGATGTGACGCCGGAAAATATGATAAATGTAAATAAGCCGAATGAATTTAAAACTAATTTTTAAAAATAATAAGGCACAATTTTTAAAAAATAGTATGGTATTGTTGATTATAGGGTGATAGATTGTAAGAGTATTATTGTATTAAAGATTATGGGAGGCGAATTGTAAATATGTATGAATATCTAAATGTGGAATGTAGTAAAAAAATAATTTAGACTGTAAAATATTAGGTCATTACATATGAAATTGGCGTTTAGTATGGGAGGAACATAAAGCCGATTTTTTTTTATTATAATATATTTATTTAATCAAAGTATGTACCATTGCTATCTATGCATTTTTGCCATCTCATAGGTAGTTCATCGATCCCTTTACTAAAAAAACCATTCGAACGGGAATCAATAAAATCTTTGAGGGCGGTTTGGACTGCCCCATCGGAGTTGAATTTTTTCCTTTGCAAGAAGTTATCCAAATTTCGAAAAAAATGGTAATCTGTTGGGGCAAGGTCCGGAGAGTACGGTGGATGTCTTAGACATTCCAATTGAAGCTCCTCTAATTTGGTAGCCGTCTGTTGTGCAGTGTGTGGTCTAGCGTTATCATGAAGCAGCAGTGGCCTAGAGCGATTAACCAGCCTCGGTTGTTTAGCAGCTAGCTTTTCCATCATGGTTTGCAGTTGCTGACAATAGACATCTGCCGTAATCGTCTGGCCAGATTTAAGAAAGCTGTAGTGAACGACACCAGCACTAGTCCACCAAACGCTCACAAGTAACTTTTTTGGAGTCAATTTTCGCTTGGGGCATGGTTTGGCTGGTTCGGCAGGGTTCAGCCATTGCGATGAGCGCTTCCGATTATCGTACAGGATCCACTTTTCATCACAGGTAATGATTCGATTTAAAATCCCTTCATTATTGTGCCGGTTGAGTAATGCAACGCAGCAGTCAACGCGCGTTTGTTGATTTGCTTCACTCAATTCGTGAGGTACCCACCTTTCAAGCTTTTTCACCTTACCAATTTGCTTCAAGTGGATTAAAACAGTTTTATCACTAACACCGCAGCCTGCAGCTAACTCGGATGTGGTTTGCGATGGATCCGCTTCCACAATAGCCTTCAATTCTTCATTATCAACTTTGGTCTCCGGCCGTCCACGGGGCTTGTTCTGCAGGTCGAAATTTCCAGAACGAAAACGTTGGAACCAAAAACGCACTGTGTTTTCTTTTGCGGCACCGTCGCCATACACATCATTAATCCTTCGAGCCGTTTCTGCAGTACTGGTGCCACGGTGGAACTCGTACTCGTAAATAACGCGATATTTCAAGTTTTTCATTTTGTAAACTGAGTGACGCAAAGAAAAAAACAATTGAGGAAAAAACAAATGAATTATAATTTTCAAAACACAAATACATGAGTAAATAGCTGTATAAATTTGGATTTGGAATTCCTAACCAAAGAGAAGATATTTGAGATCAAATTTGCCAGTAGGGGAGGGTGGGGCGTGTTGTGACAAATTTATGAAAAAAGGTGTTGTGGAAGAATCTTTAATAATATCAAAAACATTACATTTCAGTTGAATCAAACAATTCTTCACCTATAAAAAATTAGCATTATTGACCATGTCACTAAAAGGACAACGCAACAAAATACGGTTTTTCAAAATATGGGAATTGTCACAACCTGCCCCACCCGAGGGGTCAGTTGTGACAAGGGTGGGGCAGGTTGTGACGAACTAATCGTCAAATATTGTTGAGTATTTAAGTAATTTAAGTAACAAAAAAAATGTTAAGAACAATTAATTGTACAAGTAGTAACATGTTTTATAATTGACTATCAACAAATAAACAAAATTTGTACTCTTATTAACTGTGGTAAGAAAATTCTGTAATCTATTAAAATTATTTTTTGCCAGTCAAACAAAATACATAAATACAATCTTGAGTAAATTTGTCCATTCCAGTACATAGCTCATTACACCATCTCTGGCATTTTATGCACCTCACCCACATTTTACCCGAAATATCATTAGAATAAGGGTTTTAACAAGCAATGCATTGCTCATCTTCGTTTGCTTCGCTGTCGTCAGTTTCCATGATAGGTGGCTCCTCTTCAGTCTCGCTGGATGAAGACGATACTAGAATTCGTTCATTCACTCCAAAAGTCTCTTTCTTGGGTAGTTTCTTCTTTATTTCCGCTTTTGATTTATTGGGTGCTTGTTTTTTTTTAGTTCCTTTTGTGATTTGACTTTCGCATCTTTTCGCCTTTATTTTCCTTTCTTAGATTATCGTCCAATTCTTACTTATTTTTTATTGGCGTGTCAGTTAAAATTACGCTTTAAATTTTCTTTCTACTACGTAGGTTCTTTCTTGGATTAGCTTTAGGTAATGGCCGGATTTGTTCTGGTGTTCAATGGTGTTGTCCAATTTTCGTGAATTTTGATCATATTTTGACATGCATACTCATATGCAAGCTTTTTCGCATCAGCTGTGGTCAAACCATAATAAACTTTGCTACATTTTGCAATGTAATCTCCAAGTTATTTTTCTTGGCATGGGTAAAAATTTGTCCCGGGTTGCAATAGCCCACCTTAGAATTTACAAATGGAAGGGCTTTTTTCCAATCTATGAATCGTTTTAGTGTCATATATGACAATTATAATTGACACCAAAAGACACCGCGGCTTTTCGAAGAGACACGTTTGTAGCCTCTATCTCAGCAGCAGTGAGTTTATAAACACTTTCGGGAATTTCACCCTTCTTCGTTTTTTTAATGTAATTTCGTACCATTTTGAATCCTTGAAGAAAACGAATAAAAAAAGTAAAGTAAAAATAATAATTGAACTCTACAGTTTCAAATCTAATAATTGTTTTATTAAAAATAAAATTTTAATTATTTCGAAGGGGCTAGTTGTGACAGTCACAACTAGCCCCCACATTTTTGTAACAACTCGCCCCATACGATCATTTTATATTAAAATGTCTTCGAAAGTGAATTTATTTACCGCAAGGTTTTCCTTTATTGCTGATAATACAGCCAAAAGACACAACATTTGGTAAATAAAATGTAAAATAACTCACCTAGTATTGGTTAAACAACAGAACACTTGGAATCAGTGCAGAAAAAGTTAGTTTAGTACCTCAAAATCAAACTTTATCATTTAACTTTAATGAAATCAACCGCACGGCTTCAATATTTTGATAGCAACTGACGCTACGGAGTACACATGAAATGAATCTATGCGGGTAACGCTAAGTCAAATGGCACGAATTTTAAACGCCTTGTCACAACCTGCCCCTGTCACAACACGCCCCACCCTCCCCTACGGCAAAACGCCAATTTCATATGTAAGGACCTAATATTATTTAATATACAACATGTTATATTAACTAACGTAAGAAATATAAAAATAAAAGCTGCTGAGAAACTATTAGTCGCATAAAGAAGTCTAATCTGTCCCGCGACCCCAACCGCCGTCGCGGCGCCTGACGTATTACGTGCTGTCACACCGCGTCACGGGTGGACCACTCGCGTCCCTGGAACGGAGTATAAACCTTGCCGTTCACGTCCGTACACATGCTTCTTCAATTTGCCCAGTATTCATTAAATTATTTCATTACATTATAAAATTAATCCCAATAAATGAATACATTTTTTTTAAATCTGAAATATCTTCTAAACATCTCATATAGTTTTTAAAACAAAATACTACACATGGGTCTCAAATTATTCGTAGTCTTTAATGGTTACTGACATGCAAGACTTCCGGGATCGCATCCCGGTATAGAGTGGGAGGTACATTGGTTCCAATCCGTGTAAGGGCTAAAATATTTTTCGTTAATTCTACTTTTCTGTATATCTTTTCTATTGATCAATAAAATTGTTAATTTTTTTTCTGTAAATTTGTTTTGTTATCATCACTGTCAATAACGAGAATTAACACCATTATTACTATTCTTTCACGTAATAAACATATTTCGTGTACATATTTATCTTGTATATTATTATTAAACCTTAACCATCTAAAACGCGCATATGTATAATAAAGCAAAATTACGTATGTTAAACGCAAGCCGCTTTCTCTATTCGCTATTCAAATTGTTATATAAGTTTTGTTATTTTATCAACACCCATCATCAACCTGAGTTGCGCCACATTATTCATCACCGACATCCCCGGCGCCCGCGTACGCCCCTCAAACAGAATGATTAATAATTACGGATTCATTTATAATTTAGTCGCTTACATCTTATTTCAATTCGCTGAGGAGAACCGATAATGGTGTTTGCACGTGACGAGGGACAGATGTCTTGTTTTATAACTAATAAGCCCGTCAGTCAACATTTACCATTTCCGAATTAAATATTCAGCCTCTAATATCCCATTAATGTATTACAGTTACAGTGTGTGCGTTTCTATGTTAAGATTAATGTTTTGTTTTTAATTCATTCACTATCTTTTTAACCATTGCAGTTTTCGGATTTTTTTCTAAAAAAACACGAGAATACCAAACTTAAATAAATACAAAAAGGGCTAATAAGTTGGCATTCTCCAGAAATAATGCTTTAAAAAAAACTTTTATGTTGTACCATAATTTAAGCTTTGAATTTTCCAAATAATCATTTATAAAAAAGTCGTCTTTTATTTTTGAATTTCACGGCGGCGTTTTTATTTCTTATTCCTCACTTAATCATTGATCGTATGTCCTACATTTAGACAACACACAACAATCAACAGCTATTTGTGTGTGCTTACTAATTATATATATTTACTCTCTCGCAACCAAGCCGATCAGCCTCTTGATTTCATCGATCAAACCTTTGATTTCGCACCCTAATTTGATGGTGACATCCCGATCATATATTTTCCTCGGAGTTCCTCGTTAGGGCGGCGCGACCCGATCGGCCGGTAACTTGAGAGCATCCGCCCCGCGCGGAATATGTCCCAGACGGCCACTTCCTCAGCGTACCTACAGCCCTATTACCGCTGGAATTAGTACAAACCGACACTTTTTTATGAAGTTTATTTTACGTCAGTGTTTATTTTATTATGTTACTTGTTGTAAAAAGTCTTTTATTTACTGCGCTTCTTTGGATAATATATTTAATTAGCTGTAACCCGTCAAAAATGACACTACTTTTGCATGTCAGTTCCTAAGGAAGAAGTTTTTATTTACTTATAGCTGTTTGTACTCGGCCTTGCACGGGTTGAGGTTTAAGTTAAAAATAAGATTATGAGGGAAAACAAAGGTTCCATTGTTTTGCAACTACCTCAAAAAACATGTTTCCATGTACTCTAGGCTCGGATGGATGGGATGTCCGGGGGGGGGGATGTCACCTGTAAAGGGGAGGAGGTAAATGTCGCCTTTGTTACCCGCCGGGTCCTAAAGAGTGAGTATGCTAAATTTAGGTCAGATTGGTCTAACGGTGTACAGAAAATATATCAGTGGAGGGGATGTGGAAGGGGGGGGGGGTAAATGCCGCCTTTATTACCCGCAGGGTTTTTAATCATAACTATGCAAAAATTGTGTCGAATCGGTCAAACGGTGCAGATTTGTAGACTATCATATCAGGAGTGGGAGTAGGTTAAAGGGGGAGGGGGTTAATGTCGCTAATGTCATCCGCCGGGTCCTAAATAATAAGTATGCAAAATTTGATTCAGATCGGTACAGATTTGCATTGAAAATATATCAGAGAGAGAAGATGTAAACGGGGAGGGGAGAAGTGGCGCCTATGTTAGCCACCGGGTTCTAAAGAATATGTTCGCAAATTTTGAAACCGATCGGTCGAACGGTATAGATTTGCATTGAAAATACATCATGGTGTGAGGAAGGGTTAAAATGGAAGGAGGGAAATGTCGCCTTTGGTACCCGCCGTACTAAGGAATAAGTATACAAAATTTGAGTTGAATCGAACAAACTGTGTAGATTTTTATAGAGAACAGACAGAGAGATATTTATTTCTATAGGTATAGATTGTGTGTGTTGCTTTTACGTCCAACAGATGGCGCTGTTTTACAAAAAACTTTTTTTTTATGTCGTTATAAATATTTTGTCTCATACCAATATAAAGGTGTACAGCGGTTTTTTTTTCAAATAATTTGTGCGAAATCGAATTTAATGTTGTGTTATGTCAAAAGTTCAAAGCAATAGTTGAAGAACTTTAGAATATTTAAGTTTGGTCAATCGAGCATTTACATTTTTATTTGTACAAATAAATAGTAGGTATATAAAAACAAAGTAGGTGTACAAAAACATCCTTGTATTTGAATGCAACAATGAGAAGAACTTTCAGAAATTAGCGATTTTATACAAACAACATTTATATTTTTATTCATTTAGATATAAAAAAAGATAAAATACATAAAAATTAAAAATGAATAAAAAAAATTACTACGAAGTTAAACGTTACGCGAAAGGTTACGACGGACAGACGGACGGACGGGCAGACTGACAGACGACGAAATTGTGGGTATTCCTGGTATATTAGTGGTCTTGGACTTCAAAAGCAAAACAAGTTTTTTTTACAAGATTTTGGCCTGAATTCAGAGTCAATTCAAAGTGATTTAAAGGTTAAGAGGTACGCCTTAAAAGCGTTATTTTCAATACAAAATAAAACTTTTAAGGAGTACCTTGACCCTTAAATCATCTAAGTATTGTCTCTATATATTGAATTCGGGCCTTTAGATTTTTTCTAATTAGCCAATTGTAAAAATAAATCTAATTGTCGAATGATACATAAAATGTATTTTTATTCAATAGACAAATTTTTTACAGAATGATTTATCACACGATCTGTCATTGCCTTAATCTTTTATCTTCGAACTCACTTAATAGTTAACTTAATTCTTTAGTTCTTGAGATTCTTTTTCTTTTAGCTAAGGATAGAACATAACTAAATAAAATCTGCATACTAAATGCGGTTTTAGTGTTATCAAGCCTTCCGATCCTTCTTAATAAGTGTTTGAATCGGCGTGTCCCTTGTTCAATAAACTACAAATAAGTTATTAAATCACACTGTTGAATTTATAAATAAATCAAATAATTTATTTAATTACCATCACTATTAACGAAAATCATTCTATTGAACTAACTGAATTAACCATCTGATTAATATGACGTACCTACTTCTTTGGATTTTCACACGTGTAAAAGTCTCACAAGTCAATTTCAATTTCAAAATAACTACTCAACGTGTTGTAACTAATTTATTTTTTGTATTTCTTTACATCGCTGTGGGAGGGGTCTATAATACAAATTCTCAAATGCTACTTCACATGCATATTCGTATATTTATATTATTTGACTTTTATCTTTATTTATAGATACGTAATGTCTTATTTAAATTGCTGAGTAAATTGAAACATATTTATATTCTTCAATAACTGCAAAATTACTTTATATTAACATCGGTGTTTATCGTAACCCCAAAATACGTTGATAATTCAAGAAATAGCGGCTTTTTTTTTACAAAGTGCTGTCTTGTTATTAATATTTATATTCGTTTAGAAAATTTAATTTGAATAATTAACTGCATTCCGTTAAAAAATTTAAATTAAAACTACATTGAGTAGGTACTATAGTAAAAAATATGTCTTTCTATTATTGTAATTAATACTATTATAAATATAAATATCAGAAAAACATATTTAATACTTTTCAAAAATACATACTTTCCTTATGCTACTTCACTCTAGCCCATTCTAGTGTCTTGCATCTCACTAATAATCATACTATCTATCGATAAATATATTAAAATATTTTAATTTACAATATTTTTATATGTAGGTGTATTTTGAGAACAAATAATTTTTGAAGTGGAATATTAATTAATTAACATTCCAATTTAAAAATATAGAGGTGTTGATGTTCTTACGATGGATTGGTGAAAGTTTTCTTTGTGTAAAGTGATAACTTAAGCCAGCTCATGCAGGTTGTAAGACCTGGACTACCCCATAAAGCCTTCCATTCACATTTTTCTAATAAATAGCTTAAGCCATCCAATTTTTTCTTACAAATAGCTTAATAAAAAATAAAATAAAGATAATTATAATAATAAAAAGACTTCTATAATTTTTTTTTATTAATATATTAATTTACACTTATCTCAACTTCAACTTTTTAGTACACACACGTTGAGTTATTTTCTCACAACTTCAGTTTTTTTCTTTATTTATTCTATTTAATATATAAAAATGGAGAGTACGCATTCACGTAATACGTGTCACATCAGTATTTGTTCTATTTACAAACTGTGATAAATGCTTATGCTATAAAAGTTGGACAAACTTGGTGGTCTCCTGAAACGAGACTCGACTTCCCCGACCACTAGGCGAGTGTCTTATTTAACTTATGTAACCATTTAATTTGTAATCTTTTCTGCTACCTGCTATTACTAATTATATTACATAACTATATGCAATATATGAAATTGGAAACGGTGACAATTTCAATTTTTTTTCTGTTCCGCAAGCACATCGATGTTATCAATATTATGTTCACAATTAGCTCTTTATTCAAAGAAAGTCGTGATCGATTTACAACAGCGTCCTGCAGTCTGTACTTTGAAATAAGCTACAAGTATCTAAAATTTTGACGAAATAAGTTATGTCAAATCCAAACCATGTCCAATGTTATGCAATTACTGTGCAAATAAATTTCAATGTAAAAAAATATTTCACTTTTTTTGCAAAACGAGCCGAACGTAAAAAAAGAACGCAATTTGATTTTTCCGTCTTATCCGTAAGCTGGATGGATTGTCGACTGCTTCCGGTCTGTTGGTCTCAACCTCCCCGTTCGCCCCCTCCCGCCCACCGCCACCCCGCCCTCCCCCCGCGACGTCGTGGAGGAAGGGCGGGGGTCGCTCGCGGCGATGCGCCGATTCGTTGATAATTAGAATTACACGCGATACATTCTGAGATACATCACTGTTTCCATGTTATTGTACAATATGCCTCGTACGGAAAACATTTCGCAGAAAACGGAATTATTAGATAGGCCTTATTCGGGTGGATAAACATATGCGGGTATTGAATCCCTGGCAGAGAGCGACGGTGAGATGCTGTCAGACAAGCGAATGGAAATATTATTTGGAAAAGAAACGTATCTGATTTGTTGCGCTGCCTTATTTATGTGTCATAATTGCTCATTTATTTATTTATCGATAGAGATGTCCGTGCAAGCAGGAAATTGTAGCTTTGAATTTCCGTCATGTTGATGTTAATTAGTCAACTGCTCAGCTTGTAAAATACGAATGACGTGGTGCGCTTTACACTAATTGTTAATAATTCTATACTGTATTATTAATAATTCTATACTATTTCTGTGCTTCGAGAAAAAAGTTTAAACCATCCAATGTTTAGATAGACCACTATAGATCTTTTCATTAGTTTTTTTTAAATTAATTAATCTAAATATGTATCAAAGCACCTCAGAATACTCTTAAAAACCAGCGCTTTTTACCACAAGATCACATTATCTAGGGAATGATACTGAATTCTTATTACAAAGTTTCTATGTTTGATTCTCGGTGACTTCACAATGTTTTTGTGATGTTTTTCGCTAAAGAGTAGGGCCGAGAGAGGCTTGAGAGAGCGGCCTATTGGTCTGTTTTAGCATCAAAATCAAATATAAACATGAAAATAAAATATTGATCCTCGCTCTTTTATATTGATATCGCGAAATGAAAGAACTAGATGATGATGTCTGAAAAACTAATGATTTTTTAAATTTTTTTTAATGAAACAACTTTTGAATGGTTCATTTTTAATAAAATAGGGGTTAAATTTGTGTTTTTTTTATTGTAACTTTAAAATCGTGTTCTACGTAACACTCTCATTATTAGTGAGGCGAACGATACTTATTACTATACTGTCATTGTAATTGGGTGAATCTTTTACTCAAAACAACAATTAAATTATATCAATTAATTAAATGCAAAATTATATCAATTATTCTTGTTGAAAAATTCGTCAGCCTCATAGACATAGACCACGAAAATAAATAGCAATGAACTGACGTATGTCCACAATTTGATACGAATTTTCTTCTTGAAAATTTTAAAACGCTATAGGTACTAAAAAATTACTAAATCTTGTAAATTTTGAAAGGTCCAACTACGTTCTCTCAAAATATATAATATAAATAGAGGTTTCGACTAATATTATAAAAATACCAATTTTATGAAAAATAAGTCATGTTTACTAGCGATTTTGATTATGAAAAAAATACATAAATACTCTAACTGCAATATAAATGTGTCTAAGATATACGCGAGGAGAACATTCTTCCGCTGCTCACCTCAATTCACCTCTCCTAAAGAACTAGATAGTTCATCTCTGTACATATTTTTTACTCTGTTGGCAGCCTTATAATTTATACCGGAATAAAGAAAAAATTATCCCATGTAGTGTAGAGATTACTAATGCTTTCGTGGAAAAAAAATATATATATATATATAAAGAGTACATCTTGGATATTAAATACAGACCAGCGAAAGGTAAAATACATTACCTGAGTAATATTTCAATTCGTATAATAAATGAATGCTCATCGAAGCGATGATATTCTCCGTTTAATCGCCTGCGATAACGAGTCGCAACTAATGAAACCCGAAGCGTGAGACGTCGTACAGGGTGTGTTTATTCCACGATATTTTGCGCAGATTTCTCCCCGATTACCCGCTGAAGCTTGAACAATTCTTATTATCGGCAGAAGCTAGGAGGGCCGGTAGTATCCCGAGAAATCAACACTTATAATTACGGAAGATTTTGATTATAATAAACGTCTTATTTCATCCAGATTATCCACGAGTAGATAGATCATATCATAATACTGAGAATATTTTATTTACTATTATATTTATATACGGTTTTGTCTTGCACGATAGACCAAGAAATTTAATTTTTTTAAACTATTATCGTATCGAGTACAAAAATGGCGGCTATTTTTGTTTTAATCCGCATGTCGTTTTTCGCATTTTGAGCATCGATAATTTTCTAAATTATTCAGCGCTGGGTCATTCTGGCTTTTCAAATGAACCTTATTCTGTTCAGCTTATTCTCTACAAAATGTTCTTTGCGATATAAAAATAACCGTTTTCATTAGAATCATCTCTCAATATGCAGTATATGTTATTTAAAAAAAAAATTGAGAATATCGGCTACTTCTCCCCATTACTTTATTTATTATTTTTGTGTTTAGTTTGTAGAATTCCAGTTTATTTTTAATGAAATTCAATCTTTAATAATTTGTCTGTTAATCTTTTAAGTAGCGTAAGGTGTTAAATAAAATAACTAACTTTCACCTCAACAAACCAACTTGCAACCTCTCATATTTTACAAAAAGTCAATTAGATATTATTATTATATTAATTAAATAATAAAACAATTTACTCGTAAACAATGTCGACAGTTGTGTGACGCGAATGTGTAATGCATGCTTACCAAAAATCAACAACAATTGCAATATTCGCTTATAACGAGGACTATCACATGTCAGATCATTTCTAGTACATACAAATAGTAGTGCATAAGAGAAGCAGAAAGGGGTGGAGACCCTCCTTATCCCGGAACTGTTATGGAAGTGTATCTACTTCCTCATTAGTTCCTTTCAGCAAATCATCCCGTGAATTTTTTATTAATCAAAGTTCGCAATATGCGGTAGAATTTGAGAAACAAAAGATTATTAAAGAAAAGATATAGTAGAATGAAACGAAGAATAGAATATAAGATATTTCGACTTTCTTTCTGTAAGTTTATTTATTACTTTTTATTTTATTCGGTCATCCAACATGTAATAAAGAGGATTACATATCAGCGACAAACAAATGAATGAAAACAATACATTAATTATCTTATAATACGTATACGCGCTACCCGATAGCCCGACAGAAAAGCAGTAAATAACATAGTATTCACACCCACTCCCAGGAGAGAGAAAGGACGTCACATATTTGTAACAAATAGTAGTGCAGTATAATTCTATGCCCAGAATAGTCATAAAATATTTTTAAATTGTACTTGAATGTAACATTATCAATTGGGGTCAATAACGACCTGCCGATAACGTGTATATTATAAAATAAACCCTATATAATAACATTTATTTCATTTTTTTTTATTAATACAATAATGTCTGACAAAGTCGTGAGTTGATAGGTACGTACATAATCTTCAGCACCTAGTGATGTATCATTGGTGTTAAAAATTCCGGCGCATACCACATCTTGAGCAGCACTGTTCGGCTCCTGCTCTCTCGTTACCGGTAACGGCCGCTATCGTTAGCCGGCTCGTTACACCGTTTCGCTTCCACACCTTCATAGCGGCGTTATGATATGATTACTTTTATTTCCTACAACTGAAGGACGGTGATGAAGTGAACCCATTAAGGAAATCGAGCGAGATGGGAAATATTTTTTCAGCCGCCTGAGATCGATAAATTCTGCTTTTGGGTTTGTAAACTTTATCCAGCGGTTTCATTTTGGACTAGATGCTCATCTCTCTCTGGATTCTAAATTAATCAGTGTTTTAGTTTTCCAACTACAAACTCCAAAATTCTCCCACTTTGCATTAGGTTATTCATCTGTTATCAAGCCAAATAATTATAATTTAAATACTAGATGTAGTATGACAATGTTGTAATTATTATAATAATATTCTAATTAATTCTGTTGTATATAATTGTTATATTTGTGATTACAGACGTTAACTGTTGAAGGAACACTGAATCATAATAACAAGAACATGTGCTTACGGTTCTATTTAACCCTTAACCACCTACCACATATTGTTGTTACACAACCACCTGTCATATGTCTGTGGGACTCCCGAATAAAATAATTCACGATGGTAAAATTTAGTAACGAAAGGTTTTGTTTTTAATTAAAATTCTATTGAGGAATATATTTAACTCTTTATTAGAAAAAAAGGCACGTGAAAATCATCATTTTTTTATTTTAATCTAAAATAATTGTCAATATCTCTTATTTCAGGCTTACAAACTAACATATTTGCAAAATGAGATCCACAAAAATGATCATATAGAATAGGAACTTCTTAGTACTTTTTTTAATGTTGAATATTTCACAAACGTAGAAAAAATAAAAATTATCCATAAAATCACAAATTCAATAAAATTTGCAGGCTCTAAGTTCATAGTTTTTCACGTCAGCGAAAACACAGCTTGTTTGAGCATTCAAGGCAAATTGGTGCTTTACATTCGAAACACGTGTATTGTGTATTACTTTTCTTTGTGTATTTGCAAATTGAACGGTTTTTACGAACCGCCAACTTTTTTTTAGCAATGCTGCTACATGGAACTGCTGATGAAGTGGTCACGTTTCTGTGGAGGATACGTTGAATTTCACATTGATGCTATTTCACAAGTTGCAATTTCACATTCGTCATTAAAAAATCCTGCCAAATATCCAGTGGACAAGACAATGAATTTAGCTAACTCCATATGCTGGTTTTGTTTCTTCTCTTTCCTGCACTATATTATGCTGCAAAGTTCTCGATCCTAAAATCGGCGGTACAGATGACCAACGAAAGTGATTCTTTCCAAAATAATACTTCTTCCACGGTCTTGATCGAATTTCAGATAAAGGCTCATCATCTTCACATGAAAACTTTTCGTTTCCATGTAAAATTGAAGACAAATGATGTTGGGATGGAGAATTTTCTTTATTACCCGGTACAATTGGCTCTTCGTATCCGGATTCAGCCACACAACGTTCTTTCAATACATGATCTAGCCCACCATGATCTTGACAGATCTTGTTCCAACAGCGCTCGATATTAGTGTCACTAAGAGCCATTTTAAACTAAAACCATAAAAAAACACAATTAAAAAAAATTCCGTAACCACCTACCATAGGTCTCTCAGACTCACTGCGATAGTTTTTTCTCACCTAAGAAAAACGCACGCACGTACAACTTCGAAGAGCGCTTGTGCGATTCTTAGGGGCGCGGGGAAAAGGTACAGGAACGAACAAGTCAATACGAAACTTGGGCGCAAAAATATTCACGATTATTAATTCGACGGGATCTGTGAGACGTATGGTAGATGGTTAAGGGTTAATAACATGTTGGTTTTCACAAGTATACCCTCTGTAGTAAACTTTCATTATTTATTTCAGTTCCGTCAAAAACTATTTAAATCATAATACATAATTTATTTATATTGTACATATTTAGACGATAATTTATTTATGTGAATACAATTTACAAGGAATGTAGAACTTAACCGAAAACCCGTATATCACACTAACACAAATAATGTACGTGGCGCGACTAATCAACAAAGGGATGCCACCATTATCAGCTATAACTTTATTATTTTTTTGAATTTTCCCTTGAAATTTTCAGCAGACATTTTTAAGACCTCAAGCTTTGAGAAAATGCATTTTTTTTTTAAATCGATTTTTTCGAAATATCAAGGTGGGTATTCCCCCTTAAAAAAGCTCGTGACAAACTCTCAATTTAGGAAATATAAATGAATTATGGTCTTTAATAATTATATTGTCATTTTTTTATATTTTTTAAAATCTGTTTGCAATCCTCATTCCTCCAAATAAGATTCACCTTTTATTTTATTGTTTACATAAGTACATGTTGTTTGCCAGCGCAACACAAACTTTTTTTAAATAATTTCATTTATGTAACGTATACATGTATTTTTATCGGAAGAAACCTTTTTTGCATTTCCACAGCCACATTACCGAAATGCGCCCCCGCCGTGGATCCGTTATGTTTCCCTTAACGGTTGAAAGATTTCCCTGTAAATACACAGCCGTTATCTTCCGAAGGCCCTTCTGTCCGAAACTTTTCCCCACCACTTTATCTATTCTAGCATGAACCTTGATAATTTTAGACCTTTTCGTGGTGTATTTTTATTCATTCAATTTATATTCAAGGCTGACTTACCGGCCGACCATGTCTCGCCGTAATTCATAGCCCCGTCCCTTTCCACCCCGGTCCCTGGAGTCCGAAGCTGCAGTATATTCTGATTCCTCTAGTTTTTCATCTATCAACTATCGTTGATGCTGCTTTGGGTGATACATGAAGACCAAGTCTAGTTTCGTATGTAGCAGTAATTACATTATCAGGAAAATATATTTATATCATTTATAAACTGTAACAGAGCTAGTCACAATACTTTTCTTGTAGATTTCTACCTTAATTATGAGTCATCAATGGCCTAGTTTTAAGAGTTATGTTTGACGTTGTAAAGTTTTTAAAATTATTTCAAATATAATTTTTCGATAAATAAGTTGACTCAAAATTGTTTGACTCATATTGCAATGTATATTGGGTTGTTCGGAAAGTAATTTCGTTTGTGTTGGTTAAAATGAAAGATGATTTTTCTATAGTGTATATTCTTTTTATTTGATTATATATCCACCGTTTTGGTCCAATACCTTTTGCCATCTTTCTGCCAGTAGCGTGATTCCATGCACATAAAATTTCTGATCTTTGCTGGCAAAAAACTGATGCAAGGCATTTTTAACGTCTTCACCTGAGGTAAAGGTTTTGTCTCTAAAAAAATTGTAGAAACCGAAACAAGTAATAATCAGAAGGTGCCAGGCCTGAAGAATATGGTGGGTGTGGTAGTACATCTAGGGCTTCTGAAAACCCGGTATTTTGAAACCCGCCGGGTCCGGGTCCAATATTTTTGAAACCCGGCGGGTTCGGATCCGGTTCAGTTCCGTTATTATAGTATAAATGTACGAAAAAACGTTTTTAAAATGTTTATTGCAAATAAAAATATGTATGATAAAAAAAACAAAGACAAAGAATATATACGAGCACGTAGATTTTATACAAAGGTTATTTTTAAAATGTACATTAAAAAATATAATAATTACACATGTAGAAATCAAAAAATATAAGCCTTAAGTACATCCCATCCAAACTGTAGAAGCTTTTGACGAGTAACTAAACTTGTACGAGGTCCCGTTTTGTCTTTTATATTATATACGGTGGATCACTATACCTTTTCTATTGATCAATTCTATCCTGTTCTGTTTAAGTGAATCATTCAACCTGACCAGTTGATGTCAGTACACTTCAGAATTTATATTGGTATTGTTCGGTAGAGGCTCAAATAAAACTTGAAATCCCACTAAACAGACAGCATCACCTTTTTTTGATGAATCCTGACTTTCGAAGTGCTTTAAGCTGATTCATCGTTTTTACTCCATGATCTCTTGCATTTAACGTTGTTATAAACAACCTATCTCGTCCCCAGTGACGATTAGCTACAAAAATTGATAATTTTCTTGAAGTTTCGGAAGCAAATCACAGACGTCAAGGCGACGCAGTAAATCTCTCTCTGTAAGAACGTGTGGATCCCATATGTCGAGTTTTGAAACTAAACCAGGGCGTTTTGCGTGATTATTTACAGTTGAATTCGATAAATTTAACCTCTCAGTGATCTCTTGAGTAATGATCTCTTGAGTATTCGGCGGTTTGCATCAATTAGTGCTTTTGTTTTGTCTTCATTAGTTTCAATTAGCCTTCCGGAACGTGGTGAATCTTTAACATCAAAATTGCCAGAACAAAATTTTGCAAACCAGTTTCGGCACTGGCGGTCTGTCAATACATCTTCTCCATACACAACGAAATTTTTTTTTTCTTGAACAGCATTTCTCACTTTTATATAGTAAAAAAGTAATATATGCCGATAATGCTGCTTTCGACTCTTCATATTTGAAAGGGCACCAAACAAAAACGAAATTTGCATAGAATCAAACAATTTTTTTTACAAACAAGCCTTGCTATATTAACTATCTTTACATAAATTCTTATTCTGATCGTATGTAGTGTGTACGACATTGAACTAAACGGTTGGGCCAATTTTAATGAGATTTGTGTGCATTTGAGTGGGTCCCTGGATGGTTTAGATTCACAACTGGACCCGGTCGGGGGTTCTAGGATTTTTTATTTGTATTACTAGCGGACCCGCCAGACGTTGTAATGTCTAGATAATGTTCAGACATGTCAACGTCTGGCGGGTTTGCTACTCAAAATATATAATGACTATGTGGCTTCAATATGAAGTTAACCGCGAAAAATTTAATAAAGTGATCTGTTGGAAAAAACGAAATTACTTTCCGAACAACCTTATACATATTTAAGAAAATTTTGGTTTAAAATTATGTTTTTGTCACATAATGTCAAATATTTCGACTAGATTGCTTTTCTGCTCAAATCTTTGTAACGCTCTTTAATTTTTCAGATATTCCAATATTTTCTAATCAACCCACCCGCCCAACCAACCTGTTTTATTATTTGGTATTTAAATGGTCGTCCATTGTCGTGTCCATGTCGTATTATGTAAAAGCGCCGAGTTATGCTTTTTAAATAATACGAAATTAGATATGGCAATTTCTTTGTGGTGCAACATGATGATCTTAATTTTCACTTAACTAAATATTGTATTGTACATACGTTGAGATATTCTTTTTAATCAAAATATAGTTTAATATTTTGGTTTAGAGATTTATGATGGTCAGAGGGCCAACCCCTCTCGAAACTATAGTAGTGCAAAAATAAATTGTGTATAGTACACATTTTGATTCACATTAAGAAATATTTCCGAAAAAATTGTAAAATTTTAAGTTTTCATTACTTTGACCTATTATTTTAAATTTTTACCCCCAATAAATATACTAGGTATCACTCTCGTTTACTTTCAATGATGTTTCTTGTTTGAATCTAAAATTATATTAGGTCCTTACATATGAAATTGGTGTTTAGTATGGGAGGAACATAAAGCCGATTTTTTTTATTATAATATATTTATTTAATCAAAGTATGTACCATTGCTATCTATGCTCTTTTGCCATCTCATAGGTAGTAAATCGATCCCTTTACTACAAAAACCATTCGGACGGGAATCAGTAAAATCTTTGAAGGCGGTTTGGACTGCCCCATCGGAGTTGAATTTTTTCCTTTGCAAGAAGTTATCCAAATTTCGAAAAAAAAATGGTAATCTGTTGGGCAAGGTCCGGAGAGTACGGTGGATGCCTTAGACATTCCAATTGAAGATCCTCTAATTTGGTAGCCGTCTGTTGTGCAGTGTGTGGTCTAGCGTTATCATGAAGCAGCAGTGGCCTAGAGCGATTAACCAGCCTCGGTTGTTTAGCAGCTAGCTTTTCCATTATGGTTTGCAGTTGCTGACAATAGACATCTGCCGTAATCGTCTGGCAAGATTTAAGAAAGCTGTAGTGAACGACACCAGCACTAGTCCACCAAACGCTCACAAGTAACTTTTTTGGAGTCAATTTTCGCTTGGGGCATGGTTTGGCTGGTTCGGCAGGGTTCAGCCATTGCGATGAGCGTTTCCGATTATCGTACAGGATCCACTTTTCATCACAGGTAATGATTCGATTTAAAATCCCTTCATTATTGTGCCGGTTGAGTACTGCAACGCAGCAGTCAACGCGCGTTTGTTGATTTGCTTCACTCAATTCGTGAGGTACCCACCTTTCAAGCTTTTTCACCTTACCAATTTGCTTCAAGTGGATTAAAACAGTTTTATCACTAACACCGCAGCCTGCAGCTAACTCGGATGTGGTTTGCGATGTATCCGCTTCCACAATAGCCTTCAATTCTTCATTATCAACTTTGGTCTCCGGCCGTCCACGGGGCTTGTTCTGCAGGTCGAAATTTCCAGAACGAAAACGTTGGAACCAAAAACGCACTGTGTTTTCTGTTGCGGCACCGTCGCCATACACATCATTAATCCTTCGAGCCGTTTCTGCAGCACTGGTGCCACGGTGGAACTCGTACTCGTAAATAACGCGATATTTCAAGTTTTTCATTTTGTAAACTGAGTGACGCAAAGAAAAAAACAATTGAGGAAAAAACAAATGAATTATAATTTTCAAAACACAAATACATGAGTAAATAGCTATATAAATTTGGATTTGGAATTCCTAACCAAAGAGAAGATATTTGAGATCAAATTTGCCAGTACGGCAAAACGCCAATTTCATATGTAAGGACCTAATATTTAAAAAATATATATTGGGGTTATTCCTTTTCACCCTACAGTAGTTAGTGATTTTTCCCGAGACCGGTTTATTTAAAATGCTCACGTGGATAAACAAAGTTCATCATAAATTTCAGTAAAATTGTCCTCCCAATCCATACATGGCAAGCAAGACGCTGGCTTCTCACACAGGAGGTTTTATGTTCGATTCTTGGTGATATCGCAATACATCTGTAATTTTTTCTAGCCTGGGTGTTTCGGTGATGTATTTGGGCCTAATATAGCGTTCATGAAAATATGAAGGTAAGTTATAAGAAATACACGCGTTAACAAATATCATTATTTATAATGTGTTTTACAATATAATTTTTTTTATATTCCGGCCTAAAAATCGTTTTTGAGATTTTCTTTTTTGTATTTTTATAATCGATATATATATTTATACGAAGCTCTGGTCACTCCAACTGGAGCGTAGCATAGCAGGGGTTAGTGTTTTCGTTTATTTACCCAAACGAACGAATGTACTTACGGGAAACCTATCGAAGGGAAGTGCTTCGTATCCGTGAGTATCCATCGCGTATCTTTGCAAACATATTTACAAAACAATAACGTTTTATTGTGAAGCGCCCTCGAGGATCGTATTTTGTGGAAAAATCCGGCTTGGGGGAGCAGGGCTGGGGAAAACCGCCGCATTTATGCCGCCAACGGTTTCGTGCAAAAAATAAATCTGCGGCCTTCCAATTCCATTTCTTAATTTTAATGAATCTGTGAAAATATTATTTGTATTTATCAATTTCATAAATTACACTTCATAGCATAGGGATAAGTAAACCATGTATTAACGCACTCGTCCAAACAAATTTGAATTGAAGGTTATTTCGTTTTTCTTTTCTTAACTCATACACTAGCTTGTAACTTGTAAAATTCAATACAGATTTTTCCAGTGGGAAAAACGTTGTACACTAGTGACTAAAAAATACAATTTTTCAAGATTTTAACTGATTTTGTAACTGCTATTGTTGTGTAACTGTTGGTGTTTTCACAAAGGGTGGAGGAAATGAGGGAAATCAAAGTTGTAGTGTTTCTCAATACAATGCAAGACATAGTGTATGAACGCACATAGTAAGTACCATGTTAGAACCCACTCAGCAATCATCATTCATTAATAGATTAATCTGATATTAATAAATCTATCATATTCTCATGCAGAACTTTGATATAGGCTGTTGTTTAGTAGAGAGGCATTACCGATAAGGTGATTATGCAATTTATCTTCCTTATCTTTCTTCTTTTAATTATAAATATAAAAAAAACAATTTATTGTCTGCCTGGAACTGGCAGAAGAGGAACGAAAATTGACTAAATGCAGTGGAGATGAGATCCCTTAGATCTACGTGTGAAAAATCCATTTAAGATAGAGTAAAGAATGAAGATATTAGGAATGAATGTAAAACTGATTTTAGCATAATTAATAGAATTAAAAAATGGTCGCTCAGATGGTTTGGTCATGTTGAGTGGATGAATGAGGAAAGAATGGTATGAAATATATATAACGCAAGTGATGACAACGCTAGAAAAAGATCACGACCGCGGAAGACGTGGCACGATTAGATTAACCAGACGCTGGAATTAGAAACCTCAACAATCGTCGAGTTTGCATGCAAAGATATATGAAAGTGGATGATGCGAGAGCTGTGTGTCTGGACTGAAGGCTCTATCCTCTCTGCCTGTCCCCTCGGGGAAACGGCGTGATGGTAATTAAGTAAGTAAATTATTAACTCTTACTAAAATATGTACAAGATTTTATATTATTTATTTGCGAGATAAATATAGATTTTCTTCGAGATGTTAATATGTTGTTCTTGAAGAATCTAACCAGCGTTATTTTCACAGCTCAAGGTATACTTGGCGTGCGAAAGGAGAATAAGTACTGGTAATCAGGTTAATGGGATTGATTAACCAGATATCTAGAATGCCAGTGATACTTGCAGTAAACAGGAGAAAAAACTTGTGGTAAAAATAATGTGTAACGAATATGAATATGCAGATATATATCATTTCTGTGTGACCCTACAGAATTTCATTTCGATACAAAAATATTATACTGAAATGTAATATTATTTATTTTCTTTGAATTTTGACAACATGTAAAACATCGCTGTCTTATTTTATTTAAACATGTTATCAAAACGGCTGCAGTGTTTTTCAAACAACTGTCCAACCAAATTTTCTGCCACCAAATTTTCTGTAGTTAAATATAAATTCAAGTTTACCTGCAAAGAGACCTCCAGTCCTGTCCGACCTCGGCCGCAGAAGAAAAGCGTTTAGTTTAGACTCTCGCTGTGTTTAAAGCCAGTTTTATTTGTTTGTTTTTATTATTTCTTATTAATGTTTTGTGTTTGTTGGCAGATTGTCAAGTCAAATGGGCCACTTTAGTTAACTAGCTAACCATCAAGCCGTGTCCTCGCGGGGGTAGGCAGAGAGAATAATGCACCACACTGTTCTATCCTCCATTCTCGCCTCATCCGCATTAACGCAACTTCGCGTGCAAGCTCGACAATGCTTGAGCTCCTAACTGGACCATTTTCCAGTATCTGGTTAATCTTATAATGTCAAGTCTTTCGCGGCCGTCCCTCATATATCTTTCTTACTATTCTTTCCTCATTTATTCGCCCAACATGCCAAAACCAACTAAGTAACTTTTTTTAAATTATATTCTCTATACTCAGATCACCAAGATCAGCTTTAGATTATTTCTTCATTTGTTCATTCTTTACTATATCATAAATGAATTTTGTAATAGATTGAAAAGCACTGGACTACGGAAAGCTTTTACCCATTTGGTTTTTTCATTCGTATGAACGGGAAATCCTCAAATGCCTCGAATAGTATCCCCGCCGCCTTCAGATGAGGTAACGTCTACCTGTTGTTCTCTGAGGCCGCCTCCCACCCGCTGGCTTCTCGGATTGATAAACTTTTCATATTTACCCGTTTTGCGGAGTGCTCTCAAAATCATCCAAAATTTGTATTTGTAAACCGATTCCCGATAATAAAGGGAGGCGCCGAGATGTGCCACCGTGGAATGTGCTCTTGATTTACGATCTCATCTTTCCTCTCTCTCTGTATGGTAAACCCAAGCGGCTTATGTTCTTACCAGGAAATATTTTGAAGAAACGTACCCGAAACAAGTGAAAACATATCGCTAAGACATTTGAAGTAAGTCTAATGTTGTTTTTTTTTGTTATTATTGTTTCCTCTTCGGGAGATTTTACGAGCCTTATAAGCAATATCACTTTTATTTGTTTCTACATTTAATAACTCGAACGCATATTGTGTAATATTTTATGAAGGGTGGGTATACTGTGTACTTTAAAAAATAAACGATCAAGTATTCAAAATATTCAAAAGTGTTTGAATACGATCGAAATATTTAACTTTAGCATTTATAAATATTGTATATTTAATGCTAATGGATATTTTTTTGTTTATAGCTTTATCTTTGCAGTTTGACTAAATAATTAATTTCAAGAAACAGACATTGCATAAACTACATGGATTATTATTAACGGCTATTGGTTTTGATAACACAGAATCTTCGCCAGAATCATTGTGCATCAGAATCGCTGTGTTCAAAGGAAACATTTAATTATTAGTTCTCAATTTTAGAACATATTTCTATGTTATTTAAAACAAAATATATGAATATGTTAAAAAGATAGGCCAAAAATATTTTTGAAAAAAATAAGATGAATTTGTTTTAACCACACTTATATTTTTTTTGTATGAATGTATGCACATTCATTATCCTGAAGAACGGAGCACCACTCCCGAAACATGTTGAATTTTATAAAACATATTTTAAAATAAGTGTGGTTAAAAAAAAGTTTTCATTATTTTCTTTATAAAATGGAGACAAAATATTTTTTCATAAATTTTTGTAATTGATTTCATCCTTTTTATGGAAATAATTGGATTAGAGCATTTATTGCTCAATACTTTCTATGTTGAGAAAGCATCTATAGTTTTTTAAAATAATAATATTTTCTAGGATAACTACACAACAACACTAGAACTAACTCGCATTTGAACTCTCTTCTATTTAGACTGCAAAGGCTTGGTAGCACTTAAGCACATATCTCTGATATTTTTAACTCTAGCTTAACACATTATAAAGACGCCCTACTAAAAGCTCGACACCCTGCCGTCCTGAATCCATAATGTATTCACAAACAAATTTTTATATCTATTTGTTTAATCTCATATACTTTACACCTCCTTTTTCTTAATTACGTTACCGCTAAAACACTTTTTGGATAATAGCAATACAATAAATAATTAATCGGCTGAGCCGACTTTTTTGAAGTTACGGCCGATTTAGGCCGGAACCGAGGCCGAATCTAGTTTTATTTTGGTCAAAACCGAAAACGCTGGTCATTATAAAAAATAAAGGTGTAGAACACACGTACACCGGCCACTACTTACCCTCGCTAGCTTTCTTGATGTGCTTATTCTGAGGTGGGTAGAATTTTTTTATCCTTTAAATCAATGCGATATGGTTTTGAAATTTATAAATCTACTTAGTAAAATTCAGTCTTTACTAAGGCTATTCTCGTAAAGATTATTTTGTATCTATGTATATTGGTGCTAATGATACATTTAAATAAGTAATCGGATTTTAAAGAATGATTAAAAATAGTAAAAAATATATTATAAAAATAATAAGAAGGATGTTGGTAATTAATAACAATATTATTGCAATCAGATTTGAAACAATGTTATTGCCAACACAACGTAATACATTTGAATGAAAAGCAGTAATTGAGCCGGAGGTGAGGTGCAGGTGGCAAGCCCCGCTTCCAGAACGAGGTCTTTCGGAGGTTCCGCGCTCCTCCGCCTGGCTGGCGCGGTGGGAGTGGAATCGGAAAAAGGCGGAAATCCTACAAGTGTGTGGGCCGGGCCCCCGACCGCCGCCCCTCGGCGCTCCTCCCGCCCTCGGGCCGCCCAGACCTCGAGGATTCTGGAAGAAATCCGAAGCGTTGTGTGGATCAAATTTTCCCCGACACGATACAAAAGGAAAAGTGAGAAGAAAATTATTAAAGACATTTTTTATTCTTCATTTTGCAGACGGATAATCTTTTCTGGGGTAATGAAACATCTCGCCATGTCTAAAAATAGGCTCATACTCTAATATCACCGCTACGTTATAATATATGTTATAAATATTTACACTAGTGGACTTGTGTGAATACTTTTTACAAATTGCTTGCATGCGTATTTATTCAACCATTTTAAAATTATCTGCAATTAGTAGATAATTGATTAAACCTATTATGTTTAAAAACCTATACTGTCATATTTTGTACTTATTAACATATTTTTATAAAAAATAACATAAATGCTAAATTAAATAACGAAATGCAAAACACACATTAATGAATTACAAAGATATTTTAAAATATTCTTCAATAAATGCAAAATGATATTGTGGTGACTGATATACATAATTGACAAGAATATACTTTATTTACATCATTAATTTATTAAAAGAACCTACATGTTTCGGAACCAATAATCCCATCATCAGAATTACAACGTATACATGAAATTAAAAATTGAAATAAAGGCATTACAAAAATTAAAAAAAATATTTTATATAATTTCAAATGATTGTCTGTCCGTAACCCGATGGAATTACAACTAGTTTTAGTTTTCTCCGACTATAGAGAAGAAAGTGTTTAAGATTTTTTCTATTTCTTGGGGATCTTTGTGATAGTTCCATCTTTTTTCTTTATTTTTATGTTGTTTTTTTATGTCTGAGATGGAGACACTATTGATGATTTTCTAGAGTTATTTTCTGTTTTCCTCAGCATCGCTGAGTTGTGCGCTATTATGATCGTTGCTTTTTTATGGATGTTTTTTACGTCTTTTTGACAATAGTTACAATAATTGATAAGTTCAATGCTATGTATCTCATTTTTCATTGTTTTATTATACTTTGTCTCTTGTTTTTGTCTTTTGAAGAATATCTTTTCTGAGTTCCATTTTTGTCCATCCTTCTTCAATGTTGTTTGTATATTTTCTTTTTGTTGTTTCGATTGATTTATTCAATTCTTCTTTTATGATTTCTTGTAATTCTATAAAGGTGTTCAGTGTCCGTTTTTGAATATTTTTTCGAGGATTATAACGAGCTTTTTGTAGTAAATTCATTTATTTGTGTACTCTTCCTATCTTCTCTGGTATTTCGAATTCGATCAGAGTTGATTTATGTCACCGAGAGGGGTTTCTAGTATTGTTGGTTTTTCATATATAATGTTTGTAGATACATTGTCTATTATTGTGTTATCGCCTCACTCATTTTATCTGGTATACTTTTGTACAGGGTGGCCCAAAAGTCACAACACCATTTTAAAATGGAATAACTTTCATTTCTTAAAAATTCACTTTTATTCTTTTATAAACAGAAAACACACTTCATGGAAATAAATTCTATGTAGTTTTTAAAATTGCATCCTTTAAATAACCACCATTTTGCTATTCACACTGATAAGCTCCTTCTAAAGCGTGAATCTCACCTGCCGTAATGTTTCTTGGCTTATTACTTCAACTTCTACACGGATTTTGGCCTTCAATTGCTGAATGGTTCGAGGATTGTAATGAAATGTAATTATCGAGAAAAGTAATTATCTTTCAAAAACTCCCACAGGAAGAAGTCTGGAGCAGTTAAATCAGGTGAGCGTGGCGGCCAAGTAATTTCAGAATTTTGCGAAATTATCCTTCTCCCGAAAATTTTCCCTAAGAGTTCAGAGGTGAGGCGAGCTGTATGGGCAGTAGCACCATTTTGCTGCCACGATACCTCTGGTGTATTCAAGACTGCAAGACGCACGTAATTCTCCAGCATTTCTCGTTACCTTTACCTTTGTTGTGTGTAGTCGCTTTCATTTTCTTTGTTTGGCTGCCTATAGATAGCAAGGATGCAAATTTTTGGTTTGATGATTTTATTTTTCAACAGGTTGTTTACATATTTGTATGTTTCCTCTTTGTGTAAGTCAAAGTCTAGGTTTTTGTGTACGTACATAGGGAACCCCCCGACTTAAAAAGTTAATTAAAAATAATTTGTTTGGGGGAAAGTGCTATTGTTTTGCAAAACCTCCTTGGTGGATACCGTGAATGGGATGTCCGGGAGAGTGGTATGGAATGACTATACATATTTTCATCATAGGCGTAAATTGCAACTAAGAAATGCTTTGTTCAGTTCTATATGATTTTTCAAGTGTAGGTACAATTGTATTTTATAGTTGGAACACAACCAAATGTTATGAATATTAGATATAATGAAAATTTTAAAATAATCTTATCATTCACCTGCATATTTCTGCAGCATTTCCACAAGGGCCAAGGCACTTAACACTTTACAAGCCCTAAATTAATAAAGATTATTACTAATTGCAAAGAAACGGTAACAGAAGGGCAAAAAAATGGTTCGAGTTGGTAACCTCACTTTACTAAGTAATGGCTGACTAACTCAATTGCCATACCACGAAATTAATATTAGTTCAGGTATATACAGGGTTATTTGGAAAACATTAATAATCTCGCAGGACTATATTCCTGCCTTGATTATGAGTCGAAAGTATTCAATTGGAATGTTTTCCAATTGGAATTCGAAGGTTTCTATTTTATACTTGACTTGTGTTAAAGGGAATGAATTTTTCATATTCGATATAAGTTACTGCAATGATAGTCGAACGTTTTACAAAAAATAAGTCAGAAATATTGAAAAAAAAATGCAAACTTTAACGCCGCATATCTCCTTAACTATTGATATTAGGTCATAATAGCTAGAACATTTTCGACTCATAATCAAGGCAAGAATATAGTCCTGCGAGGTTATTAATGTTTTCCAAATAACCGTGTATATTTTGGTGGGTGTGCCCGAAAAAAGAATTTTTTTTATTTGACTAATTTTGTAAGTTTAAATTAAATTTATGTTTATATTACATTTAATTAAAAGTTATATTTTTTTGTTCTCTCCGAACATATTCCACTTTCTGTATTGGGTTTCATATGTGGATAGTTTCCAGCCGGGGAGGCAAGGGTTAATTTTTCCCCTGCAGAAAGTTTTTGATTGATTGTGCCCAATGTCAAGGTGCCCCATCATGCGTGTGCGTGTGGTCCGTCTGCTGGGTCAAACGTGTGATAGAAGGGGAAATAGTTTTTGGAACTTCCTTACAGATTTTTTGGTTCATCGCTTCTGCCGCAAAAAAACACGCGCCAAGAACTCACTTACTATGTGTAAGTAACCTTACAATATTCTTGAGTGTTGTTTCACCACTTTCACTATAGGCCTCATTATTGCGTTCATTTAATCGTCGCCGAACAAACAGATGACTTATACAGCAACTGTGTATTTATCACCCTTAAAAATTATGAAATTTTATAATAATATATCTAGTTATTCTCTTGATTTTTATTTGTTAAAGCTTATAATTTTTCAATCTACCGCGGAGTAAGGCTGTCTGTCGTTCGCGGTATTGTTTTTGGCTTTATAAATAGCCGCCTACGCATTAATATTTTATTTTTATAACCTTTACCCTCGTAACAGAATTTACTGAAATTTTAGTCTCGAACAATCACTGATAGAGAGATTAGGTTTCTGTGAGGAGACGACGCTCGTCTTTTCCTCGCAGAGTTCGTAGTGTGTACTCATACGGATACCGTGTTTTCGCGCTTTTTGTTCGTCAAATGATTATCGAGGTGAATTTGAATCTCAGCATTAAAAAAGTAACCTCTAAAACCCATGTTTTTATTATACTCCCTTTCTTTGTAAAATATAACAACAATTAAAGACGAATTAAAACATATAACATAACACTAAACTTACAGTAATTTAATATATTTCCAAAATGTCAGATGTTTTGAGCTTTGATAAGACACTTCGTGCTTTGAAGATTAAATTCTAAAAATATTTGTCAGTCAATTTAGATTTTCGAAATTCGTAGAGAAGTACCTTTTATGTATACCGACGGAGTAATTCAAATTTAGAAAATATTCCGCGACGTTATCGGGCCGCCGTTGCTAATAATCAAACTTTTGTAATGATTCCAATTCGAAAAACCTATTAAAATTTTTAAAAATCCGAAATTATATTATAATTATTAATATTTTCAACGAAGTTTCAGCTCGATTGGATCACGGGAAAAAGGTTAAAAATCGATCCAAAGTTTTTTCACCCAGCAAGCCGGCAAGCAAGCAAGAAAGCAGACGCCACCGTTAGTTATATAAAGGGAGTAAAAATATAATAAATTTTCTTATTTAATGCCTTATGTTTGTCTAGATTTTCAAAAAAAAAATAGTGTTAGTTATACTTCTAGGTGACGTTTGTTTGCATTTGTCAGGACCTCGCTGTCAAATCGAACACCGAGTACAAATATAAACGAAAACTGACTCATGACTCTTAGAAAACAAATGCATAATCATTAAACAGCCAGACGTAATATATTAAAACAATTCGTTTTCTTATAAATTATTCCAGAAATCAAAGTAGGTAGTTAACATTATTTATACAGGACTCTCTGAGATGGGCAATGTTTAGTGAAGTGAAACTTATGTAAAGTATACTACGTAAAATAAATATATTAATAATTTTGAGTTAAAAATCACAAAGATCTTGAACATTTATTTATAATCAAAACGCAGTTCATTTCTGTAAACCATTTTAACGTTACTTATTCAAATTATTCTTGTTCGTTTTTAGCGCCACATTAACAAATTTCTTGTTGTTGAATCATTTCATTTTAATGCTCGCTGAAAATTTTAATATTAATAAATATATTTCATGAATAATGTATTATATTTTACATTTAAACTTCCCATACTTTTGTCATTTTTCTTCCTCGAAACATATTATTGAATGAATATCATCCATACGTAGTTCTAAACTCTAGAATGTTTTTTAAGACAATTTGTCGATGAATAATGCATATTTGTATCATACGTTATGTCTATATTTGGAAACCGTTTATATAACTAAACGTTTTTCAAATGATCGCTTAATTTTAATTAATTATGTGATTTTTCAGTGATATACAAGCCGTGTTGGCGCAATCTGTTGGTGATTACTAGATATCCACCCTCCACTTCTAAATATCCAAAGTCCTAAATTTATTTTAATTAGCAGTCCCTATTAATGTAATATAAATGATATAATAAAAAATAGATGAAACCATTGGAACACCCAACAATTTGAGAGTTCCCATCCGAATCCTTCCGCATTGTGTGATAGTTTAACCTGTCCTAACCCGCTTCCGGTCCACGCGCGGGCCGCCCTCCCCCGCGCGCTAATACATCTTAAATACCGCTACCACGGGTTAGTTTACCCGTGGCGTTGTTGCATCATTACCGGCGTAATAAGTCGGTCAATACGCCGGACAAGGTGAGCGGACGTCTTGTTATGTAAATGGCGCTCCCTTATCTGCCTCCTTCCCGCCCGCCGCGCGCTTTACCCATCTCAACGTCAATGCTAACAATGGCCACGGACCCGCCGTCGGAGCGGGCTGGAACTGTCATTTTCCTATATTCATATTGTCTCTTCTACACACAAAACAAATATGCCCGGGGAGCGCGGGGCCGGCGGGGACAAATCGAAAAAAATAATATCACATTTCGGCGGATTACATTCCAATTTGTTGAGAAATTCATCCGAAATTCCTTTTGTAATGTGTTTGTAAGCTTGTGATGCTCTCGAAGGTCTTTAAATAAGATATGTCACTTGTCGTTTTTTTCTCTTGTAAATACTGCGTGATTATTTATTGTTTAGAGGTTGTTTTATGCTAGATTTGATTTATACTAAATTCCTACTTTCTTTTTAAATGTTACCTATTATTTTATTTCAATTTTTATATTTTGTAGAATGGATTTATTCCCAGCCTTTTTTCGCTCTTTGGTGAGAATGTTATATTTATTTTAAGGGGTTACGTGTAGTCAGAGGCGCAAAAAAATAGACATTGTCAAAAAATTTTTTTGAACGGTTGTTTAATGTTTTGATTCAATACATAATACCAACGTTTTACACTATATTTTAAGTAACTATACCGAAAATTTCAAATGAAATTATTAATACTGGACTACGATAGAATCTCGATTCTTGACCCCTGTTTTGCAAACAGTGCCTCGCGGTGTCCATAAGTGCTTCTTAGTGGTTTATCTAAATTTAATGAAACAAAAATAAATTAGCAGTTTAATAGTTTATCTTGTGCTTAATCGAAGCTTTTTTATTTTTTTTCAAATTTAAAGCTTAATTATGAATTTTGAGGGAAAAAATCACTCATTTATTATTTATAAAAAAAAAAGTTTAAGTCAAAAAAAAAATCCTTCGATTAAGCACAAGTTTTTAATGCCTAAAATATGATGTTTAAATTTCGTTTAAATCTGTCAAGTAGTTTTTAAAATATCGTGGACACAGCTTTTGAAAACGTTATTTTGAGAAAAACGCGTTTAAAGTTTTATGCATAAATAATTAATACAAATACAATTTTAAAAATTACTTACGTAGAGTTGTCTATTTTTGTACATATAATACATCTTCTGCCGATGTGTAAGCCTCCAAGATGTCGTTTTTTTTATCTACGTCTCTTTTTGCCTTCTCGAGTGACCTGATTTGCACGTGTGTCAGCAATCTTTATGCGCTCTATATCGAGTTTTTCAGCATACAGGTGTGCATTAGGTCCATAATTTAATCCTATGTATTGGCAATCATTAATATTCCTTGCATACCTTCATGACGTCTCATTATAAATTTTTGAAAATGATTATAATACACGCACAACTACCTATCGACTGCTGGGTTTCACTGCCACTGAAATACTAACAATAAATCAAATCTCCGTTAGTCTAAAAGGTCTTATGTCTAAAAGTAGAAGTATAAAAGAAATTTCATACATTATTCTTAGAATTAATCAAGTAAAAACCGCGTTTCGTAGCAGTCGCCCCGTTTGTCAGCCCGGCCGGCTCTAGTAGCGTCCGCGTGTCAGTACGGGCGGCAGCAGAGGGCCCTACAGTTATCGTTGGATATCTTTAAAACTAATAAACGGATCGAGTTGATATTTTCACACAATATTTTTGAAATATTTTGCTTTAAGAAAATACCAAAAATTTCGATTTTTTAAAAATCCTGACTACACGTAACCCCTTAATCTATCTGAATCAGAGCAAGTTTGTGTATTAGTTGCCAATATTCATATTATACTATACACTATTCGGATGTCTCTATTCTACATTATACATATGATATATTTTTCTGGATTGCAAAGTTTGTCGTGTAGATATTTTCAAAAAAAATTACAAATGATGTAATTACCATGCTATCCAGTGAGGATTGTAGTATAGAAACAAATACATTTCACACATTTAATTTTGTTTCATTGTCCGCTGAAATGCATTTGTGAAATTCATAGCGATAATTAATGTGTTGATTACTACTGGTCCTTTTAATACCTCATACTAAACGAGTAAATACATACTCCATTTTACGATGATAGCCAATCGAAAAGTACCATTATGCCTTACGATCATAGCATAAATGTATATCAAAGATCAAATATTTTATATAGCTATTTGTGATATTCTAACGCAGAATCTAACACAACCACTCCCCATATATAGGAATATTTTTACTTGGTAAGTACGAAACAAAACTTTACTTGTAATTTAGAAATATATAATTATCTTATATATTATATATATCATCTCTATATATCTATTATATCTATTTATATATATAAATATATATATCTATATTCTCTATCTATATATATTATATATATATCATCTAATAATATATATATGTATATATGTTATTTATATTTTTCATTTATTTATGGAAGCGAGTCCCGTAATATTTATTAAGAAATAAATAAATGAAGTTCCTAATAAAAATGGAATAATATAAATAAGTGAATTAATAATTCAAAGAGAAACATATAACTATCAAATATTGACGACTTATTAAGTGGCTGGGATAGTGAGACAAAGGTCCGTGGTTCGAATCCAGGTTCCAGCATTTAATTTTTCGGTTTTATTATTTGATATTTGTGTGTTTCTCTTAATTTCATTTATTTATTTCTTAATATATATATATATATATGTTATATTTAAGGTTTTCGCTGATAAAAGATGACGAACTACTGTACACTGCTCATTCTCAAGGGCCTCTTATTTTGATTCCTGCCCAAAACTGGACGAGTAAACCCGACTGTTCGGGGCAAGAGCCAGAAGAAAAGTGAATTAAAATCCTTATTGGTGCTAAACATTACTGATTTTTATTTATTTGTTTAATAGCCGACTTTGGGAACGGGTAATTACTTTATGATACTTTATTAATGAGCAGTGTTACCTGTTCGAAACGTCGGGAGTTTAAAAGTCCTTTTCAGACTGTTTGACGCGGGTTCCCCCAGAAAGTAGTTCGTCATGTATATATAGTATAAAATAATATATATATATATATATATATATATGATTCTTCTGTACGTGTGTTGTCACTGAACTCCTAAATGGTTGAGCCGATTTTAATGTAATTTTTTGTGTATGTTAGATGGATAGTTTAGATTCACAACTGGACCTGGTAGGTGGCGCTGCAGTCGGGTTCTAGGATTTTTTTTTTTATTACTAGCGGACCAGACGGAAATAAAGCCAAGAACCCTAATCCATCCGTGCTATGGGATACAAAATATTTACAATTTTTTTGATCAACAGATAAGTTTTGTTTTTCCTAAGCAACGCGAATGCTTCTTCTAGCGTTTGTTGTTCGTTCCCGGACCAAATTTCCTTCCAATATTTGCGAACAGTCGATAGTATTTTGTACGACACGGTGCGTGTCGCGATTTGCATTTGCTGGAGAGGAGAACCATTGGGTTCTCACACTTGCAGATGCAGCACTGAGTTCCTCTCCTCATCAAATACGCCAATTATTTGACATAATATTGATGACATGTTTTCCTTTGCAAGCTTCTGTTCTCTGGGAAAAATATAAAGATTCCATATAAACATTCTGCATCGCATTCGGACCGCTGATCAAGATCCCAATATCGATTTTTCGCTGGAAATATATAAATATATAGGCACTAATAGTCCGGTCAAAATAGACATTTCAATTTACAATATTTCGCATGTAGCTGATAATTGGTACAGATTTTGGGTACACTATCTATATACATAAAAATGTAAGTGTTCGTTTGTACAAAATCGATAATCTCTAAAAGCTCTTCACCGATTGCTTTGAAATTTTGGCATTCGATTACGAGGATGTTTTTGTATACCTTATTTGTTTTCATATACCTACTATTTATTTATATAAATAAAAATATAAATTTTCGATTGTCCAAAATCATAAATCTCCTAAAGTTAAAGAAAAAGTCGCAGGTACCTACTCTTTAAATAAAGATAAATATTTTGATATAACATTTTTCAAATTCAATTTTTTGCTAACGTATCGCGATATCTACACCTATACAACTCAATGTCTGTCTGTCTGTCTGTCTGTTCTCTACAGCATTTGTCTGATTCGACTCAAATTTTTCATACTTATGCTTTAGAACATTTCCCCCATCCCATTCTACCTCTTCCCCTCCCCATAATATATTTAAAGTGCAAATCTGTACCGTTCGACCGATCGGACTCAAAATTTGCGTACTTATTCTTCAAGACCCGGCGGGTAATAAAGACAACTTTTCCCTCCTCCCTTCTTACCCCACCACCACACCTGATATATTTTTTGTACAAATCTACAACGTTTGCCGATCTGATCCAAATTTTGCATTCATATTCTTTAGGTCATGGCGGAATACACAGGTCACAATTCCTTCATGGACATGCCATCTATCCCAGCCTAGATTATTTGGATCCTTTTTTTTATTAGAGATTGCGAAACAAATAAACCTTTGTGTGTCCCCACAAACTTATTTTTAACTAAACCCTTAACCCGAGCAACGCCGGGTACGAACAGCTATCAATATATAAAAATGTAAATATTCGTTTGTTCAAAATCTTAAATCTCCGAAAGTTCTTCACGGATTGACTTTGACATAATGCTGCTTTCGAATACGCGTATGTTTTTGTATACCTACTGCGTTTTAATATACCTACTATTATACAGATGTCACATCTGTGACAGGTAAAAACATGATTTTTGGAAAAGAATCAAAATTGAATTGGGTTCTTCTTCTTGAGCCCTATCGTTTCAACGAACGTTGATTATGATGCTGTCTATCACCACTTTGTTTACTATTGACCAGAATAGCTACAGTAGACCGGCTAAGTGTACACCTTTGTTCTCCTTCCAGTGCCCCAACTTCCGACAATTCCCTGCATTAAGAGGTGCAAGATTCGAAATTCCCTACAAGTGTCATCACGTGTCCGAGATATTGAAGTTTCGGATTTTTACTGTTCTAATTAAAAAGAGAAAACCTAGACCGACATTTCGGCACGGATACACTTGCCGTGCAACTTCTCATCGCGCTGAAATGCATATCTATGTTATCTAATTCAGAAGACAAACATATCCCGTGTGCTCTTTTGTATTCGTCAATTGTAATTAATTAATATATTGTTGTTATTCAACAATTCACGCCCATAGTCTTATTTTCGAGTTGATAAGGCGGAAATATTGAGAATATTATGAACTGATCACAACCCAACAAATTGCACAAGACAGAAAATGCATCTTGATTTTCATAATTCATAATAATATGTAACATTTCGAGACAATCTTAATTTAGTTGTTATAGTCTCGAATTTTCATTCAGTTTCAAGTTTCATTCTTTTTATACCACATACGTATTAGCAAATCTATCACGCAAAAAAAATTATCACAGGTCACACTCAAAATTTATTTATATAAGTAAAAAAAATATTATTTTATTATTTATTTTAACCTTCTTACATTCATTAATTACACCTATGTTTCAGAAAAACCTTTCCATCGCATAGTCAGTATGTTTTATAAATGTCAAAATATCAAAATGCATTATATCTCTTTTTTTTAGTTTTCTAAATTAGGTAGATATTTAAAAAAATATTGAAATATTATTGCTGAAGTTCTTGATTACACAAAATTATTGGAATATTTTTTAGAATTGGACTAGTAGTTAAATTTAATTGATTCTTAATAATATTTAGTTTACTTTTACACGCTTTTCTAATTTTTAATGATTCTAAATTATCAAATTTCAGACCAAAATTATTTAAGTCCTAAATTTTTATCAAAACCTTGATCATTTTCTAATAAATGATTTGGAAATTTAGATAAACCATGATTATTCAGATATCTTAAAAGCTCTTTAACTCGTACATTAAAATTTCGACCGATCTTTCCAATATAAAATGCTGTACAATCTTTGTACTAAAGTTTATAAAGACCTGAATTGTTAAATATATTGTCTTTTGAATTTATGAGGAGTTTTTCCTATATTATTATTTGTATAAAATGCAGGTAATGCTAATATTTTTCGGTAGATATTTTGAAATTTGATTCGAAAATGTATTAATATATAAAATTCTTCGCCAATAATCATTTATTATATAAAAATTGTTTAATTATGTACATTTATTTTTTTAAACTTTATCAATTAAATCTGTACTGTATCCTTTTTGAAATGCGATTTGTTTTATTGTTTTTAATTCAATTTGAAAATTAGAGTGACACAGAGGAGCATAGATAAGACGATGTATCGTTGAATGAAAACCCGAGAGTTTGTATGATAGAGAGTGATTAGACGTACTATGTATAAAGCGTCAGTAAAGGTTGGCTTTCTATAAATTTTAAATTCGATTTTATTATTATTTTTAAAAAGTGTTAGGTCGAAAAAATTAAGTGTCGAATTATTTTCTATTTCTAAAGTAAACAGTGCAGGATGCACTCATACCCAACAGAGAGTATCCGTTGGCTATGAGGGCATCCTACACTGTTTTTCTTTCCGAGGTAATGTTTTCTTTGTCGCAAATTCTGTTAGCCCGTGTTATTAATGCTGTGGAGACCGACCATCCAGCGCAACTGAGGTCGGTCTGAGGTGCCTCGGATACTCTCCGAACGTACGGACATAAAGAAAACGATCTAGCATATGCGATGTCCCAAGAAATAAAGCATACTTACCTTACATCAGAGGTCTTAGTGACAAAATCAGCCGGGTGTTGTTGAAATTAAATATAAAAACAGTTTTCAGCCCTCATAGTTCGATCTCACGTATGTTAGGTAGTGTGAAAGATAACACACCGTTCGAGTCTCCAGGTGTATACAGAGTGCCATGCGATTGTGGAACGTTCTACATAGGACAAACCAAACGCAATATCGCTACACGATTGAAGGAACATATTGGAGCAATTGAAAACACTAACTACAATATATCGGCAATCTGCGAACATGCATCCAAAGGGAATTCTGTCACTTCATCAGATTTGATAAGACAAAAATCTTATCAACAGAACCGCACTTTATACTTACCCAGATTAATGAGGGAGTCCATTGAAATATACAAACATCCCAATTTCAATAGAGATGACAGTTACAAACTATCAAGTATTTGGCGCCCTGTGCTTACGACATTTATTCAACCCTTGAGAGACGTCTCAGTAAAGTCCGCCGACGTAACTAGTACATATTGCACACTGGCGACCTTTATTGTAGAATAAGTGAACACTCCACAACAAAGTGCATATAATTTACGCCCTCGAAAGTAGTAATCAGTCCGCCCTCTACCTTCGCGGGTAAAGGTCATCCTCCTGATGACGTTGAATAAGATTACAACGAAACTTCGAGAATCATTTCTCGGAAAAACATACGGTTCGTATAAAATATCCACAATCAGTTACAGTTATAAATAATTTTCTCTAAATTTTTTCCCCTTCTCCAAGTTCTTCCTGCTTGCTGGACTATGTCATCAGACCACCTTTTGGGAGATCTTCAAAAGTCTACAAAGTTGTTCAACCAATTGAAAAAATATATGCGAGTAATTTTATTTTTAATTCGAATTAATTGGTCGTTAATTAATCCCACTCGAAGAGAAAATATTTGAAAAATTAATGTTTTGTTTATTATTTTTAATGCTTTCTAAAATAAATGTTATTATTTTACATGTTAAAGTAGGTATAGTATGGTATTATTTGATACCCTGACGATGTAAAGGTTTTTCCGAAACATGTTGGTGTACTTAATCAAATAATATAAGTACATACAAATAATATAATCAATATTTTTTAAGTAGGTATAATTGTAATATACTTGATGATCTCAAAATTTCTTGATAATATTTATTTGTTTAATCTTAGAGCATGATATCTCAAAAAAAAACTATTGAAGTACAATTTTCCTTTCATATTTTACTTTATAAAATACATCATTAAAAATACAAATTATAAAATATGTAATATGGTTTTTACTACACACTTTTTTTGATTTCTTTCCGAGAGTTGAAACATTGAATCTAATTATCTCGGAATGCCATTTTTTGACCTGTCAATCTAAGACTAGGGATATGCGACTTGCATCGCGGGGTTCACAGCACCCCGCCGTGCCGGGCGCCCTGATTATGAATGCGCATTTATGATTATTGCGAATGAAATCATTTTAAAATGTCGGTCCTGGTCCGCTCACGCGTGTCGCCGGCCCTGGTCGTGCAGTTGCGTCGCCGCGGCCGATTGGCGACGTAAATTACACGTGCCGTTTTCCGATTCGGGAGCATTATTCACGGCGCGGCGCGACATCTAATGGAACGGCGCTAAAGACCCCGCCGGTGAGAGTTCCGGCTTTTACAACTGACGCCTTAAATTTGATTTTTACGTCACCGAGGTGTTCGGGTTATGTATCGAAAATATTTTAAAATTATTAAAATGCAAATTTATTTTTTCGTAGGTAAGTTTATAGAATTCCATAAACACACATTTGAAAATAAAAATAGTTGTTTTTTATTTCTACGTTTTTAATTTTTATGAGATGCGTTTTGCCTTATGAGGGCATAATCAATCTAAATATTTTGGATCCGACAATTTGTATTTAAGGCGAAACGCATCTCATAAAAATTAAAAATATAGAACTAAAAAAACGAGTGTATTTATTTCCGTATGCGTATATATATTTTATAAAATATATTACGTTTATTCAAACATTAAAAAAAAAATTAAATCTATTGAATTAAATCACTCATCACAGTACTTGTAAACCAAATTGAACTTTCTATCTAACCATGGTCTTCCACCCCGTTCAGCTGACTTTGCTACCCCCATTCATGATACTGAATTCTTCAGCTCCTCATTCTAAGCAAGACGGTTAAGGTGTGGAATCAACTGTGCACAGATACCACATCAACACACAGCATAACTATCTTCAAAAGAACTAGTTTAACCCTTTCGTGTCCCCATCCATCTCATAGTCGTCTCGTTGTCATGGAGCTACTTTTGTTACTATAATATTGTACACCGAAAAATAAGTTTCAATTGTCACACTGAATTTTGTGGTGGGTTGGAAGAAAATGGCAATAGTAAAACTTCCACCTTATTATGTTAGTATACTAAAAGTGAGTAAATAAATGTAGATTTTTTTTTATTCGGAGCAATATATTTTTTCTTCGATTACTTTAAAAAGCGTTCATAACTGGAATTTCGTCATTGATTCTTATTTTGTGAAAATCTCAAGTAAAATTGAATAGAACAATTACACAAAAGAGTCTTTATTGTTTTATGAGAAAATTGCTCCACTTAGTAGACTTCATTTAACTGTGACTGCGCTTGAAGGGATTAGAAGCAGAAGCGCTACTTTTCAATAGCTTAAATTCAAATAAACGTTTTTGTAACTGATATTAAATACACTTTTGATAAATGATTTTAAAATACATAAACATGCTATGAAAATCAGTTATCAATTTTAAAATTGAAACTTCGTCATAAAATCATATTCAGCTTGCATTGGTTAAAATTGAATGATTTCGTTTAAATAGACATTACATGTTTAAATAGTATGATAATTATATCATTGTCCTAACATCAACAATCTTTAAAAATGATTTAATCTTCGATGCAATTCTCAATGACAAATGTCCCGCACATTAAAAACGCTCGAACATTATGATTTCAAATTCACGTTATGGAAAAATTTCAGACAATATTTAATATCATGACACTTACTTTCAGTAATTTATTGTATTGAATATAATGTTATTATTTTGTACTTAATCATTCTTTTGTGCAATAGGTTTACGCTATTTTTTTTATTATTTTATTTCTCATGGTTTCAAGATTATTAAGTAATATATCGATACTTTTCTATAGCTCTTGATTTTGGTCTTCATAATCTTCACATAATTTGTTATCTTGGTTTGAAAAAAAATGCGGCTACAAAAACAAATCTATAACATCTTCATCTTAACATGTTTAACCGTCGCACGAAACATATGTTGTGTTCTCGATGAAGATATTTTAGAGACAATAGCTCGAAAACGTTTTGCTCGCTTCAACTAGACGATTTATCCATGAGTGATGACGCAATTTTTAGTTCAAGTTATATTAAATAGAATTGCAATTGATGGATTGCATGCAGGGGCTCTCTACTTTAGAGGATAGAATTTAGAGATTCGTCTGTATATAGGGTTGCATGTGCGTAATAGTGATTATGAAATCGTTATTTTGACCAGCTACACATCGTACTGTTATTTGAAATCTATATCTACTTGTATAGATGATTAGTAATTGAGATACATCTATTGTCTGTCACCGGTGCGAATTGCGAAATTGCCAATCAGTTTACCAATCAGTTACCAATCATTTAAACTGTATCAAGACTGTGTCCCTACTGAGTGCTGATAACAACGAAGTTACGTAACGGCGGTCACTCAACCGTAACCTGTTACGGACACACCCCAGGATCACCCATCCGTAACCGCGTTATCTCTCTAGAGAATTCTACGATATTCCATTACGTAGTAAAACATACGTCGGAAGAGCTAACAAAATTCTATGGGCTTCTCTAGAACAAATCTGACTGAGAAATTCGGCTATAAAGGGCGACATGCGTCGCAGGTTGAGGCAAATCAATTGGTGACGATAATAAGGCGACGTCTCCGCGATACTACCGAGCGAACCAGTGCCATCAGTGATTCGTGATATTTCAACACGCGATATTAGTAAGCGAGCAAACACAGTGTGACTTCCGGTGATAATGTCGGGGCGAATAGTTTATACGAGTTAACATTAAACGAAATTTACCAGAAGTGATATAAGCGATAAAAATAGCGTTAATTAGTGCGAATTAAGGAACAATTCAATAATATGTATGAAATATTCGGAAGACATTAAGCAACCTTAAAATTACGAACGGTACTACAATTTAATTAGTGTTCAGTAAGTTTTTTTGGTAATAAATTAAACTAAATTTATTTCCAGTGTTTTTATTTGTCTCCCAAAGCCACGTCCCGTGACAATAAAATCATATACAAATCTCAAAAAACAGTTATTGTGTAACCGGTTTAAATATATCTTAAGGTATATGCATGTGCGATGAAGACTCTTCTCCGATATCCAGGCTGCTATCCGTGTTCGATGTAGTAGGTTGATCCGCCAAAATAATAAAAATCATCGGTTTAGCAGATGCATCTATCTGCTTGATTGATACGTCTAGAAGTTGCCAAACATCGGCAATATCTCTGTTTAATCTTGACTACTCTCTAAGCAAGGTCTCCGTCCTGTGAAGTAATGCCGGGGCAACGGAAATAATCAATTTGCTTGCTGGATCGACATTGTCTAGAGGTTGCCAAACATTGGAAATATCTCTGTTTAATCTTGACTACTCTCTAAGCAAGGTCTCCGTCCTGTGAAGTAATGCCGGGGCAACGGAAATTATCAATTTGCTTGCTTGATCGACATTGTCTAGAGGTTGCCAAACATTGGAAATATCTCTGTTTAATCTTGACTACTCTCTAAGCAAGGTCTCCGTCCTGTGAAGTAATGCCGGGGCAACGGAAATAATCAATTTGCTTGCTTGTTCGACATTGTCTAGAGGTTGCCAAACATTGGAAATATCTCTGTTTAATCTTGACTACTCTCTAAGCAAGGTCTCCGTCCTGTGAAGTAATGCCGGGGCAACGGAAATAATCAATTTGCTTGCTTGATCGACATCGTCTAGAGGTTGCCAAACATTGGAAATATCTCTATTTAATCATGACTGCTCTTTAGGCAAGGTCTCCATCCTGTGAGGTAATGTCGGGGCGACGGAAATAATCCATTTGTTGGCTCGATCGACGTCGTCCATAGGTTGCCAAACATCGGCAATATCTCTATTTAATCATGACTACTCTCTAAGCAAGCTCTCCAACCTGTGAGGTAATGCCGGGGGCAACGGAAATAATTTGATACAGAACGGTTACATCAGAGTAAAACTGCCCACCACTTTGATGCCTGCCGGAAGCATTAGTGAATACTAGAGGATAATACAGAATACATCAATCGTTACTCAATATTGTTGTATAAAAATTAGCTAATTTTGTATTTAGAAAACGCGCGAGTTTGTTGGCAACCCGTTTATAAGATAGAATTTTATTTAATAACTAGCTGTTGCTACCCGGCGTTGCACGGGTTAAGGATTAAGTTGGAAATAAATTTGTGGTGGGAAAAAAGGTGTTTTGCAAAGCCTCTAATTAAAACAATATTTCCATTTACTCAAGGCTGAGATGGATAGGATGTCTAGGGAAGAAATGCGACGTATTTTTGCCATCGGGAATATGTATAATAATAGTATGCAAAATTTGGGTCGAATCGGACAAACGCAAACGGTGTAGAATTGTATAGTTTTATAGGTACAGAGGTATAGATTTAACCCCGTTTTTTAATATATGAGGAAAAAAGCTGTCAATTTGTGAATCTTGGTTAAGAGAGCCCTTTTAATATAGATTATAATAATTATTAATCAGGTCAATGATAATTAATATTTAATATACTACGATAATAATTAATATAGATTATAATTTCAATCCGATGCCTCCTGCCAGGTTGAATTTTCCGAATGTAATCAAATTTGAATACGGAAAATATTGTAGGTGTCTAAATATTTATCAATATTGAAAGGATAGGTACTGGCGTCTTTTTTCAAATAATTTGTCTGAATTCGAATGTAACGTTGTGTCAAAATTTCGAGACAAAAATTGAAGAACTTTAAGATATAAGATTTTGGACAATCAAATATTTACATTTTTATTCATATAAATAAATAGTAAGTAGGTATATAAAAACAAAGTAGGTATACAAAAACATCCTCGTATTCGAATGCAGCGTTGTGCCAAAATTTCAAAGCAATCGGTGAAGAACTTTCAGAGATTAGCGATTTTGTATAAACGAACATTTATATTTTTATTTATATAGATATTGGATAATAGCCAGACTAAATTCTATAAGTTAAATTTTTATTTCAAAGTATTAAAACGTTTCCAAAACATATCCAATTTTCGGCCAATTTCAAATAATCCCATTTCAAATAGTTCTGATGATTTAACGACCTCTCTGGATTCGTAAATGTCAGCTTTAGGAAACTGGTCGTTTTTAACCTTAAAAATGAACCATTTTTAAATTACTAAACTACATAGTTGAATGAAGTTGATGTAAAGTAAGATGAAAATAAGGATTCTAATAGTTGATCTCATTCCTTTGTCGAAATTAGTATGATTTCAAAAAATTTATTTAATATAATGAAAACATTGACTTTATGTTTTTTTTCAATAAAATAAGAAATTTGTTGTTTGGATTTTTTTTAGTACTTAAGTTTAATGGAAAAAAAAACTAATAATCCATTACTATATCGCACTGGTCATTGTTACGAATCAGGAATCAAATTATATAATTCTCTGTAAAATAATATTCGAGACTAACGTTATCAGAGGGCTCAAATAATAATGAGGCATAAAATGCAAATAAGCATAATTCTCTTTTTAATAATGCCCACCTCTAGATACCGCTTTTCTCACAGGCCGAAATATATGTTATAAAAGTACGTCATTTTTGACAAATTACAGTTAATTACAAATATTTGTCGTAGTTGTTCTTTCAGTCGTAGGTTTTCCATAATTCTAAAATAATTTAAATGCCCGCGATCGTGAAATTCATATCGAAACACATTTCTTATAGCAGCCAGCAGATGTATTTACGAGAGGATTTTATAATTTACAAAAGAGATTGTAAATTGTCTCGGCTAAAGAAGGCGAAGTTGTAATTGATTTGAAAATAAAAATAATAAAATGTACTTTTATGTGTAGTATAAATAGTTGATGAAAGTTGATGGGTACTCCCAATATTTGGAACGCACACTGAGCCAATTGATTCCCCGCGTGAAATTTAGTCTAGCTACACTTTCACGAAAGTGCCACACACCACTAGGTGGGACGCCTTTTCTTTTAAGGGCGTAATAATAATTAATGACGTATAAATACAGTAGTCGTGCAGCGTGTTTTCCCGATTCGTCTTTCGATATCCGTCAACCCGCGGGCTCGGCTCCTCGCGGCGGTGGGGGAGGGGGTGGGGGAGGGGGGGCGGCCCCCCGGCCGGCGACAGCGATCCGCCATCAGCGACCCCCGGGGCGGGGCCCCCCGCTGGGCCGGGGCTAAATTACTTCACTACGGTCCGATCCCGCACCCCGCCACCCCGCCGCCCCGCCAGACAGGGATGCTAAAACTATCGGCTTGCTCTGACGGACGTCACCTTAGCATTGTGCCCATTCAATCGTGGGCGAGTTGGAAAATATTAAAATCGCGTGTAAAATAAATGCGCACGGTAAAAATAATCTTGGCCTTTACATCGAATGTATGTAGGTACATAATTCACAATTTTTTTAGTATGTTCTAAGAACACAAATAGTGGATTTTGTCCACAGAGGGATAATCATTAATTAAAATAAAGTCTTTATTGGGCTTACGACCTGTCTCGAGGCCGGATTAAGTGATCACTTTACACGATATAAAGATCACCGATTCAACCCGAGATCAGTGAATGGACACCCACCGCGTTCCCAAGACCGTTTTATGGGCGAAAGCTCCCCTATCGGTCCTTACTCACACTAGGTTGACAACCTTTTGCTCTAAAGGCCATCTCCGTTGTCACGTCGTGTAAAGCGCGACGCAACCCGCGGAGGCCCACAATAATCATACACTGTATAACACTCTATTAGAAATTATTAAAGAAAGAAAATGAAAAGCTTAAAATAATGGCAAAGAAAAGTTAATTTAAAATAAAACAACAATAGAGTACATATAGAATTTTGGTGGAAAGGAGGACAGTAAGGGGATATCAGGGTAAAAGAAACTCTCCCTAATAGGGAAGGACAAAACAGGGATCACTATAAAAAGTCCTAAGACCCACCCCAGATCACACCACACATCTGTCAAATATTTGAGATGTTGTTCAAATGTCATTTATGTTTCTCATCTTACATTATTTAATACAACTATGCTATCGCCATCTATGAAACAGTAACATTAATTTTTTGACTAAAGTATGAAGCAATATTCTTTTTAATGTGTTATATAATAATCATCGTATTTATATTTGTATTATATATTTGATATGTTAGTTATATTTTTAACAAGAATTAATCAACTGGTTGTTAATTATCCTGATAGCGTATCAGATTGCCTTTGAGCTTGTTTTTTATGTTGAAGACGCCAAAATTACAAGTTTAGATTCCACATCCTTCAGCGACATCTTCGATGAGTTGGCGCGTAGTCAGATACTAGAAACCAGAATAACAAAAGAGATTATGTGCTCTCAGCTACCCCGAGGCAAACGCTGATATGGGGTCTTGGGGTGACATTAAAGTACAATGTTAAAACATTTCATGACAATTGGAGGCATAAAATGTAAACTTTTTTATGGATTGGAAATCAGAAACATTGTAGAATATTAATTTAAATGTTAAAACTTGACCAGTTATACTGTATATGAAACTATCGCACAAGTATAGAATACGTGAGTGCTGAGGTTAAGGAAGTTTTGCGACAAAGAGTTATTTATATTTTATCTATGATATTTTGTAAGATACATTCGGTATTGAATGTACATTGATCACTAGGAATTCGATCTAGTAACAGTTATTATTTATTATCTCAACTTATAATCAATAATTTCGAATAAAATAATTTATAAAAATTTCTTAATTTGATCACTGGCGTAATTCTAAAACATCATCTCCGGCATTGATTCTTCAATCTTATAATAACCATTAATTACCGCAGACTCTAACACATCACTCATTTCAAATTGATTCGCTGTATGTCGTTGTATTAAATTCTACATCGGTATTCCTAAATTTACGTTCATCAGGAATGCCTATTTGGTTTTTAGTATTGTATTATATTGTTCATCAATAACCTGGAACAATATTTTCAATTATTTATAAACTACTCGCATGCAATATAAAAGCTATTCACTAATAATAAATATTCCTAAAAGCAAAATTTATCAAGTTCCGACAAACCGTATTGTTTCTGTACAAAATATGCTCATAGATAACTCACACACAGCGTCGAAAAACATAAAACTAAGCATCACAATAAAACGGTGCAAATGAAAATTTTAGCTCTACTCGTATGCTAGTATATTGTATTTTTCACTTTGTTTTCTTATACTTTGTATTATTATTTAATACATTTAAAAAAATATAATATCTAAAATACTTTTTTTTGTAAAACTATAAAGTTACGTGGCTGCAACGCACTCGCATTTTCTGAATTCAATTTAGCGAGTTCTGAATACTAAACTATAAATTAGGAATTACATCCATAAATTACAATCAAAACATAGTGTAAACTGTTAGAAATTCCCACAAAGTTTAAATCCGACACTGCATTTAATATACAACGAGGGCGGATATTCACTACTGCGCGGTGCATCTAAGTGATTGTTGACTTTTCATTGCGCGCACTAGCATCACTAGATGGCGTAGCGAACATATATTCATAATATTTGGTGCTTTTATTTGGAAACGTGACCATCTCACTACTGATGAACTTTGATTTAGACGTTCGAGGTATATTTAGTCGATTGGTAGAAAATTCAAGCGCAATTCAGGGGCGACGAGCATTATTCTTACGCCTTGACTTTATATCACATATTTCGATGGAGGTACCAAATAGAAAATATTAACAACTCCTCATAGTTTTAAATTACACAATAATAAAATACATAATAAAATTACATAAGTTTCATAAACATTATGAGCATGCTCATTACTAGCAATGTGCGTATACACGTGCCACTAAATAGCAATGGCTTAAGAAGGTCAATACTGCGCATGCTCACGTGCCACTAATAAGCATGTGTAAATTATATTTTAAAAGACATCGTTTCATTTTTTGCATAATCTTAACACTTTTTGCATGGTTGTCATATTTGTAACATATTAATATATGTTACATATAATTATAGTTTTAATGGTAGGTACCTAATTCAAATAATAGTTTGATTTATCTTTAATGAATCCAAAGTAAAAAGAAATCCATTTCCTCGATTTCACATATTTTATTGTTGGAAACCAAAGGTACTATTAAAAAATTATATAAATATTACTATTAAAAATATAAAATAAAAACGATGCACTGTTTTTCATTACTGTAGGCAAAGACCTACAGTAAAAAATAGTGCATCGGAGACATTATAATAAAATACATTCATTGGCAATTTTGTATGCCAGTGTAAGAGTAAATACTATATGCATAAAATGCCCCGTGAGATACATAAAAATCGTAAATCCAATTTTACGATTTTTTAAGTTCTGCTCTGTTAAGTTAAGCTCTGTACATATCAAATTTTATTTTTGTCATTATCTACATACTAATGCTTAATGTTATCAAAGATCTGCCTTTACGTTCTTCTTGGATCGGGTCTTCTGTGATAGAATAATCCTCCTTCAACACTATCAATCACTGGGGTTGAAAGAAAAACCAAACGGGATAATTTTTCTTGACAAATTTTTATTTTAATAAATTTGAGATTATTATTAATATTTTTAATATTTAAAGCGTTAACTTTGTGGTCAGAAATTTTAACAAAATGATATTTATGTTAGTATATAACCACTAAAAATTATTTTTTTATCTACCGGTTTCGAGATGTAACCCGTCTCTTTATCAGGACAACCACTACACTAGCATATAAATAACACTACACCCCACAACCATAGTATTATTTGCATACCAATAACTTCACGTAATACTCTTCACATGCGTATTATTCTAACTAAAGGCTGACATGCACTAAATTTCTTATCAAAAAGGATTAAGAATTTGGGTACAGGAGAAAGGGAGACGTGGTGGGGGTCTATAGGGGATGTTGACGAATTTTGGGTTTTACCTGATAATTTTAAATCAAACAAAGAACTGTAGCGGAAATTTATTTGATTATTAATTAGAGGAATGATGTTTTTATGACTTTACTAATATAAAAAATTTTCATTTTATTAAATTTCAATTATTCTTTTATTATTAGTATTTGATATTTTTACCCGTTTTTATATCAAAATAATGATTGGATTCTAAAGGGGTTGATATTTGTGCCGACAAAGAGATATGGAAGATTTAGTTTACATATAAATTAAAGCCTTTTGATAATTTTTTAATATAAATTATCAAACATTTTTATAAAAGTTGTCTAACTGGGCACTTATGGGCAGTGTGGGCAATGTGTCTCCTTCATTAATTTAGGATAATTCAGGACATTTGATGTCTGTGGTTATTGTGCGAATCTGAATTTCATAGTTGAATCAATTTTGGCATCAGATATTATCATCACGAACATCCCTTCAAACGTTTTTTTTTTGAGAGGATTGCTTCACATTCAAATACTCCTGTAACGGCACTGAAATTGCCCATCGCTTGTAGCCGGCGTCCGGTTCTTAGTTCGGCGCTGCCTTCGCGATGTTTTGTTCAAATTGAGATTCTGTATAAAGACATCTCCAATATTCTCATTCCTCTCCGATATTTTAAATAACTTTCCGTTGCATATTTTTTCTTTGAGGCAGAGGTTTTGAATTCCGTAATTTTACTTGCTCAAAAGTCTTATGACCATTTTTTAATAAATCATCCTTTGCGAAAAAGTGTTTTAGTACGAATTTCCTAATTTGTCGATCATAAAAAAATTTATGAAACCGATTTTATATTATTATTTATTGGTTATTAGTTATGCCAACTAACTAATACATTCAGTTAGTTTTTTCTTTATATAATTTCTTAACAAAATTATTAAAAGAACCGTTAACTATAGAAATGTTTATAATAATTCATTTTATTAAAATATATTCGAGATTGGGGGAATCAAACCGTCAGGTTTTTTAAAATTAATTTTTCGTATTAAAATTTTTGGCGTCAAATATTATTTTTTTGTACGACATGAATTTCTATTTACTATTCGAATGTGTTCCAATAAAGATTTTGTTATTGCCTTTTGTGTCCAATACTGAAAGAACTACACACTAAATGAATACTATCTCACTTTTTCTTTTGCCATATCTTTATTTATCAAGTTCTAAATAATGCAATGTTTGCTTTAACGTATGTTTAATTTTGTTTAAAGAATGTTAAATTTAGTAACGTTCATTTTAATTACATAAATATTAATGCAAGTACAATGATTGAAACCCTGTATCTCATAACGGTGTGACAGGAACAAGGAAGAATTTGTATTTTAGTATGCCTCAATGTTTAATGACATATCTTTAGCATATATCAATATCGACAAGTGCAACTCAATATCTTTCACAAAAAAACATAGACCCATATCATTTTTATACAGCATCAACGGATCAACACAAAATTCCTTACCATTTATTAAAGACTTGGGAATCATCTTTGACCGATCTCTCAAATTTAACCACCATGTTGACGATATAGCAAAACGAGCTTCCAAAACTCTTGGTTTTTGTTCTCAGAACAACGAAAGAATTTTCTGATACTTCAGTGTCAATTACTATGTACAAATCCCTTATTAGAAGCTTGTAAGAATTCTCGTCAACAATCTGGTCACCCAATTACGATATTCACAATAATAGAGTAGAAAAAATCCAAAAAAAAAATCCTTAAATCTTTGACATATCGACAAGGTCTAAGTGATTCACTCGATACATACGCCAAGAGACTCAAAATTTTTCTAATTTAGTAAATAAATATTGAATCTTGCCCGAGACTGTTTTGATTTTTTTTAGTTTTATTATTGAACCAACTGCGATGTTACGCTTTGGAATATTTTGGCGAAATGAATCCGGGAATGGTTGTGACAGGCCGAAGCGGCCGCCTCGTGCAGTCGCCCTGCAGCGCTCCGCAGTCTGTTACCCGCGACACCTGCACCACTGCATTCGATGCAGCGGCCAGTTGTCTGTACGGCCGCGGATTTATTTCGAGGATTTGACAAATATCAATTTGTAAAATCAATTGATGTAATATTGTCAAAGTTTCAACGGAAATATTTGCCAGACAATAGTTGTAATCTCCTAATATTTGATTCGTAATCTAAGAACGCAATAAATATTAAAATCACAATAAATATTAAAATTAATTGTATCAAAGATACCCCCCACATTTAATAACAATAAACCCCGTACAAGAAACCCGGAGTTCTTTAGAATGAATAATGTTGGTTATTTTTCTCCCATCACAAGAATATTTCGTACTTACAATACATATTGTGCTGACCGTAAGGTCGATGTTAATATTCTTGCAGACATCCTATCATCATTCAAAATGTCACTCTTACATTAACAACATCCATTTTTTGTTGATAACCATATTAACCACATTATCTAATCAATTATTTAGTTATATTTTTTACTTATTTACATTACATTAATACTCTGAAATATACATACCTATGCAATACCATAACCAATTATTTAGTTACATTTTTTTTACTGTTCACATTACATTAATTTTCTTAAATATACATATGTATGTTTATGCTAGAGCAGGTCGAAGACACTTGTAATTAGGATGATGGGCATAGTCTTAATTAATACTGTATTATTCTTTATGTATCATATACCCATTATTCTGTTTGTGTCTCAATAAAATAAAAAAAATAAAGAATAATAAAATAAAAAATTTCACACGACGCAAACACATTGTGGTGAGACATAATATCTTTAAATAAAATAACTATTTGTATAACACCACTTATTGAGTTTACACCAACTAGCAAAATTACTTTGTGGTGACATAATTATATTTTATATAAATTATAATGAAGAAAATATTAAGGGAAGCTTCCCTATATACCACTTTATTGAGTTTACACCAACTAGTTTCAACTCACCGCTGAGTCTTCATCAGGGTTCAGTATTAACTAAACAAAAACAGAATTACAAACAGTATTAAGGGAAGCTTCCCTTAATGCTTTATTCATTTTTTGTAAGTCTGTTTTTGTTTAGTTAATACTGAACGCTGATGAAGACTCAGCTGTGATTTTAAACTAATTGGTGTAAACTCAATAAAGTGGTGTTATACAAATAGTTATTTTATTTACAGATAAAAAAAAAAATTTCCTAGCATCTCTTACCCAGATGTTTTTGAAATTCATTGAAATATAAAGTTATTAATAGAATAATAGATCATTTTCGCAAGACTACATATATGATTCTGATTTTTTTTGTTAATATAGTCTGTTATTGTGCGAGGATTCTAATCACCAAAGTGGAGATCTTAAAAGTGGAGATCTTAATAAATCTAAATCTTAAAAGGATGCCTGTAAGAACTAAAGACATCGTACATAAAACGGCGGTAAGACCTGCAATATGGTACAATACAGTAGGGATGGGTCGTCGACGTATTTACCGTCGACGAAACGAGACCGTCCACGTCCATCCATCGACGAGACGATCAACTAGTTGAATTCGTCAACTTCGTTACGCGGACGTCGCGGACGTTTATCTAAACATCGGGACGATAGTCAACTGTCTACGGTTTGACGCGACGCTGCTCGACGGCACAACCGTTGGTTATTTTTATTACGTTTATTTTTAAAATTTAAAGAAGTTCGAAGGAATATAGTTTCGGGGAAAGTAAAACCGCTACTTGTACTTATATGTAAAAAGAAATATTTTATTATTTATTTGTTTACGCACATTATAGGCTTTTACATATTGTTTTATATACTTCTTTCTATATATAATAAAGAAAGAAGTAGGTATACACAACAATATCAGGTGTAAGCAGTAAAATATAAATATAAACTACATATATAAGCAGTGAAAGTATCGGGTATAAGCATTAAAATATGAGTATAAAAATTAAAAATATAAAGTACAAAGCAATGTGTGTATAAAAAAATATATTAGATACACATTATTACATGTGTACAGGGTTATTTGTAAAACAATAATAACCTAGCAGGACTATATTCCTGCCTTGATTATGAGTATTATTTTTTGTAAAACGTTGGACTATCACTACACTAACTCAAATCGATTACGAAAAATTCATTCGTTTCAATACAAGTTAAATAAAATGATAAAAACCTTTACATTTATTTATTATCTATAAATTTATAAATAAATACATAATTTAAAAATACTTTACATTTGAGATGTTATCTAGAAATTTATTGAAGAATACATCTTTCAAAGTCAGACTTTCACTTTGTGGTGACATTATTAATAAATAAATATATCTGTATTATTTGTCAACTTTAGTTTAAGGCTCAATTTGAGAAAAGGAACATTGTTCCCGAAACATGTAAAAAACCAATAAAAAGTGGTGTAAACAAAATTATAATAGATTAATTTTTTTATCTACAAAGTTGAAAATAGGGAATTTATAATAAAAATTAATTAAACCTAAATTCAAGATTATATTACATATACAATAATTAATGTTGGACTCCTGAATAAGGACCATAGTTAGGTATAGAAATTTTTATTCCCTACAAGTTTGTTTATCATTTATATGCTAAAGTTGAAAAGTAAGGAAATAACACAATAATTAAATTTTAGCATCCCTTTTCAGGTAAATATATAAGAAGTCGAGATCGATCGAATAAAATATTGATTTTAGAAAAATATCTAGCCGGCCTATTAATTAATAATAGTTCAATAAAAAATAAAATAATTAAACAGAATTGTTTTATTTTATACGGCGTAAAATTGGGAATTCACCGAATCGTCGCACGTGACATCACAAAAAATCAAGTAAAAAATAATAGATAATAGCTTATTAAGCCTATCTCGCGCTACGCATGTATTCAAATTTCAAATCTCTAGTCATAGTTCGTGTACACAGATCTGCACTCTATGGTAGTGTACTTTAGAGTTGAAATGAAATTACCCGTCGAGCCGTCTATGACGTCTATGGCATCTACAAGTCGACAGCGAGAGAAATAAACGGAGACGTTTTGTCTTGCTCTCGCTCGTTGCTTTGCATTGCGTTAATCTCGAATCGTCCACCGACCACGGCGTCCGCTGTCCACCGTCTACGAATTCAACTAGTCCATGCGATAAACGTAAACGGTCGACGCGTCGATGCAACGTCAACGGTTGATTTCAACTAGTCCGTCCATTCAACGCCCATCCCTACAATACAGAATGCTGGACGACATCCAAAAAACACGAACAGCTGCATACAACTGGAATGAAAATGTTGCACTGGGCAGGGGGTATAACACACATAGACCCCCAGTGAGTATATCAGAGGGTCGTTCAAAGTGGTACCGACAGCTGAAAAGCTGAAAGAAAGCAGGAAGGGATTGGTACAGTCATGTCCTGCGTAGAGATAATGACTATTCAGTGAAAAGAGTATTCTACATACCTACTAAATCTAGATGTAGAGGCACGCAAAATGGTGGTCTTATATTGAGAGGGAGCTCGCAACACAAGATGTTTTCGTCTTAACAATACCTTTAACACAAATTAAACTTAACGCTATTCTTTAAATTACATTTCAATGTATCACTCGTAAATAAACACTTTATTTTCGCTGGAATACTTTATTTAACATTCCATCCAATTCTCGCACGTATTAGTCGTATTGGTTTATTTCGCCACTTAGGTACTTTCGCTCGATTATTTTGATTTATTTAACGCCTTGATTATCTCACGACTGGCCACTCTGACCATCGCCTCGCGGCCAACTTCGCACCGAACGAACTGTCAAAACACAATGAACTGCGCGCGGCCTAGATCCGCGCTATTTATATACAAATGCTCTTATTTCGAACTTTCCAGATTATGCTTGTGTTAAGGAGAAGGTTCTCGTCGCCTCTCGATTGTTCCTGGTGTTTCCTATGTTGTAGATCACCCTAGATTGCTACAGGCCGTGTTGTTACATATTACAAGGGATGCTGTACGTAATCTCGTTTGCCCTTTCGTTACAGTATATATTGGATCATCCGTAAGTAATTTGGTCTTTTAATTATATTAAATAAGTCACGTAATTAAAGAAAACGTTCCAAAAAATAATCCCTCGGTATTCATTTGTTATAATAAATAGTCAAGACTCGTGAGGGGTGTATTGGACCGTGTTCACTTTTCTGCCTTAAAATCTCCATTTATTTCGTATTACATCTTACGATAATAAATATAAATAAATTCCCCGAAAAAATACAGATATAATCTGTGTACACTCAGTCTAACAACGAGAGCTCATATTTAAAAGATTAAATTTAATGCCGACATAAAACATGAATTATTTAGTCCCCGCGCCGAGTAAGTGGGCCTCGTAATCCGCTTCTCAAAAAATTCCTTTCATCAAGGAGACGTCCTCCGCGATGTGTTTTCGACTTGTTTATATTTATTTCGAGTAGGGATTTGTAATTTCATAATTTCTGTTGAAAATAATCGCTTTTCACGGCACATCTCCGCGACGGGTGTCCGCGAAATGCCTTCGGATTACTTCACGCCCGAAAGGAACAATTTTTTCGCGTTTACGCTTTACGCGTAACTCACTTTTCTTGTCACTGGCCGTGAAGCATCACTTGCTGCGGAAATTACACTCGACCCGAAGGCACATTTTTACAATCTAAAGTGATCCTTCTTTAAAAAGTAGGTGTACTTAGTTAGATTTATACGTATTATTAGGTGTACAGAAAAAAACGGTTTTTGAAATTAAAAAATGTTTTAATAACAAATTTATTTTTACAACTCCATCGATAGATGCGACCTTCTTCTATCGTTCATCAATTTTTACTCCCTGTATATTAACTCGTGGCGTCTGCTTGCTTGCTTGCCGGCTTGCCGTCAACAAAATCGTTGGATCGATTTTTGACCCTTTTCCCGTGATTCAATCGAGCTGAAACTTGGCAAGTAGACTCGTGGCGACGATCAAGAAGATCTATCAAATTTTAGTTAAAAAAAATTAATAATTATAGTATAATTTCGGATTTTTAGACATTTTATTGATTTTTTCAAATTGGAATCATTAAAAAAGGTTGATTACGGCGGCCCGATAACGTCGCGGAATATTTTCTAAATTTGAATTACTCCGTCGGTATGTATAATAGGTACTTCACTACGAATGTCGAAAATCTAAATTGACTAACAAATGTTTTTAGAATTTAATCTTCAAAGCATGAAACATCTGACATTTTAGAAATATATTAAATTACTGTAAGTTTAGTATGTTTTAATTCGTCTTTAATTGTTGTTATATTTTACAAAGAAAGGGAGTATAATAAAAACTTGGTTTTTATGGGTTACTTTTTTTGAACTCTCTTTTAGGGCCTGACACTGTCAGGGCCAATTTGCTTCACTACCGTTATTAAATTTTCTTCCATCTACATAATGCCGCGAAGATCTAACCAAGTGATAACAAAATGATGCTAGATCGGGTCCTTATGGAGAGTGATCCTTAATTTTTCATCTTTATGTGTTAATTGAATCTCGCGTGATTTTCGTTCGTACGCTTGCTATTTTGTTACTTTATTTAATTACTTTGGTAGCCATATATCGTTTCTAAATCTTCCCGATTTTTTCATGGATGTTTGAATACTGGACTATAAGAACCAATCTTATTATTCATTTTTTGAATTAGGTACCATCTCTGTCTGGATTGACCTCAGTTTCATCAGTTGCATCGATTTGATCTGCAATAACAATTCTAGGTTTGCCAAGAATTTAAAAAAACATTTGGAAGTTTGACTTCAATACTAAAATGACCGATTTAAATTTCGTAAACCTTTTTTTGCATTAAGGAATATTTACTAATGTCACTGTTAGCTGCACATACGGAATCGTTGTATTTTTTTGTAAAACTCACAACATGGAGTTGTGTAAAAATAGTTTTTAAGAAAAAAATCCCTTCTCTGTAAATGCGCTTTATTGTACAGTTTCAAGCGTGGAAAATGTTCGGAGAGACTTGCAACTTACTGACAAAGTGATTCAGTTATAAAAGCGTATTTTTTTGGTTACACCTAATATATTTGTGTTTAGTAATTTAACTAAATATATATTTTTCTCAAATACTATCACTTCGGTTAGTAAAAATTTCGCAATTCACCGGCAAGGAAAATTCCGGGTTCGTATCTCGGATGAACATTTTTCGATGGGTAGTTTTTTTCTGATTCATACATTTTATTAATTCACGAATTTTCATGGTAGTGCATTTGTGATGTACTTAGTGTTTTGAATATAATAAATTTAGATTGTATGAATAATACATATCATGCCTTAATTTATATTTATTTTTACCGTGTAATAATTTATTTGCACGGATTTTTGGGGAATAATAATTAGTTTGCGAGCACGTTACTTATTTTTATGAGCTCCTATTAAGTTGATGGTGGGTGATTTTTATATGTTAATTTGATGTTTTTTTCTTCTCTTCGTCTGATTTTCAAAAGAAGATAGATAAATAAAATTTAGGGTCTTCCGAAAATAAAAGTAGTAAATTTTCGGGAAGCGAAATGACAGAAAATAAAAATAAACGCAAATTTATTTCCTACCGTGTCATCAGTCGGCAATAAAGATTGCTTTGATATTTTCAAATTTATTTGCGGCAATTTTTGCACATTTCAGCGGCAGTGTCGGGCGCTGGGAGTCCCTTTTACTCTTCATATTTGCATTTCGCCCCCCACCCGCCGCCGCCCCGGCTCGGCCCGGCACGAGCGCAGGAGTGAAACATCGCAAATTCGTACTATTTAATTCAGCCTTAAGCGAGCCGCTTTTTAAACATGGAGATCAGATCCGTCCACTTAGCTCACCTGAGCTTGAGAGCCACGCCGGAAGATGAAAATCTCTCGTTTTTTAAATTCATATTCTATTAGCATTTTCTTTGTTTTGTCCACGGGAATGAATTAAAGCTCTCAAAGGAGGATGCGTTTCCCCCGTTATTTCGAAATTTTCGCGTTTTTTCGAACTCCCTTTCTTCCAGAAATGGCGGGCAGTGAAAATGATTTTAAAAATACATTTCCACCCCGCGACTTCTCGAGTAACGTTAAGCCTCCGAGCGAGTTAATAACACTTGACCCGAGGCGTACTGGATCAGCTATCCTTTGAACCGAAGATTTATCTGAGAATTTGTGAGAAAATATAAATAATTTGACTTTGTTTTCTGCTCGCTGTTGTTTTCAAAAGGCGACAAACATTGTTGGCGGTGCCTGTTACCTTTATTTTCACTTTTATCGAAGTTTATTTTGGATTGGTCCAATTTAAGTAATGCCTTTCACACGCTCTCATTGCCTGCAGATAGCACCAAGTGGCATGCATTCGGTACAGACTTCGTTTAAGTTTTGATGCTATTATATTACAATGTTATTAATATATCATACTGTTTGGTGTCCTTTAAAATCTTGTTTATATGGCGTCTTTGGCGTCCGGAACATGGCCGATAGTGGCCACTGCGCGGCTATTAGTGTATGTGATCAAATATCGCCCATTGCTTTTCATACGATTTGGTTATTTTTTTAAACTGGTTATGGCAAAAATACTTACTGCATACTGCATTTTTTAAGCAATTATAATCTAGATGGTATGTCGCCGTGTATGCGTTCGTGTTTGACACATTTCCAACCAAAAGTATATACTTAACTAAAAATTAAACGCCAAAAATGCAGAAAAAATAATATTGTCAGAAAATAAAAATTTCGATATATCTCGCCTTGATACTCGAATGTTAAATAAATATATTTTTTAAAAATGTACACCTCGTTTCTTACATTCGATTTGATTATGACTCGAATGTTAAATGATGTTTATATATTATTTCTACACACGGAGTATAGATATATATAAAATAATATCTAAATATATTTTTTTTAAATGTACACCTCGTTTCTTACATTCGATTTGATTTAATTGTTGAACCTGGCAATGGAAAAAAACATTACTCGATGCGTATTTAGCGCAATCATAAAATATATAAAAGAAGAATAACCCAACGCAGCATCAGAATTGAAAAAATTTAGCTATCACAAGGCGGGTGCTTGTGTATTTATAATAAATCATGGCATATGGCTACTTAAATTTATATTTTCCAGAATTTCTTGTAATGCAGAGATTTTTTGCCTGTAGATATGTCCTTGCTCAACCAGATAATAACCTATCTAATAAACACATTAATAATGAGGCAATTTTACATTGGCCGACATTGAATTTTTCAAGCAAATCATTGTTTTGTTTATTTTTTGCATTAGTTGAGACGTACAGTAGCCGGCAAACATCTTGAAATTTTACGGCGTAGTGGGGGGAAGTTTGCGCATGTACCATTCCACCAAAAAGACCCAAATTTTGTCTTCTGCACATTCCCCCACTACACCAAAAAAATTCAAGACGTTTGCCTGTACCATACGGAATTTTTTTAAATATTATATATTTTTTAATTAAAGATTCTTTCACAGAATACGTAACCTCAATAAGTTATATACCTATGCTTTGAAATTAAGACTAACATTCATTTCTTTGAAATAAGTTGTACTCAGTGGGAAGTTGAATAAAAATATATGTTATAACTACCACAGTACAATTATTATCATGTTGTTCAAATCGTAATATATCACAATTTTCTCTCAGATAAGAGCCTTTTTCTCCAAAACTTATCTCTCGTATAATATGTCTGATATCTTAACTACTAGAGCAACTAGCTAAGGTTATGTTTTTTGATGTAACATTCAAAATAACAAACAATTTTTACTTTTAAGTCCTTGGAATTTTCATACTCTATGATTATCTTTTTATAATTGTTTTGTTATCAAAATATTAGAAACAATCTTTCGCAAACTTTTGGCTAGAACTTAAGTGAAACTTTCATGCAGCGGATACAAAGGAGTGTTGCGCTACCGCCTTTGGGTACCCGAAACTTCCGAACACTCCGGGGTCTTCACTTTCTACTTTAATTGTTTACAAATGTTACCGGTTTCACCCTTTGTGTCTTCAAAAGCCATCGACGTCAGCGCTACAAATTGACCAATACAGAAAAATAACATCGTAAGTTTTTTACGGCCGTCGGATGATGCTTTTTTCTAAAAAGAATTATCCGTTATTTTGCGGTCTCTATTATGATAAAATACTTACCCACGGTAAATTAAAGCCGAAGAAAAGATCTTTTTTTTAATATATTTGGAGTTCGAAATACAGATAGCTAATACATGAATGATTAAATTATTTTTTGTAGCGTATAGATGTAAAAACACTATGTATATGGTATTTATATTGTGGCGAAAAGACGCAAAAGCGCCACTATCCATTTGAGATGGACAGTGACATCTACACGCCAGAATTAATAATTTTCCCAAAATTAACATAGAAAATTTCACTTTGTTAAAGAGTGAAGAGATTTTTTTTAATAAATAAATAATTGCGAGTAGGTAATCAAGAACTTCAGCAATAATATTTCAAATATTTTAGAAAAAACAAAAGGCATTATTCATTTTTAAATTTGGACATATATAAATCACTCTGGTTATGGAAAGGTTTTTCCGAAATATGTATGTGTAATTAATCAAATAATATAAGTAGATACATTCAAATAATACGATGGATATTTTAGATTTTTTTTTTTTACGTTTTATATATATATATTTTGATATATACATAACTAAAAACACAATGACGGCATTCTGTTTAATAATTACGTCATTTATTGACACATTTCATACTATGGAATTTTAATTTTAAATATTAATTATGGTGTTTTTATTAAAAAAAAAAAACTTTGATTAAGTGAATTAATCCTCAAAACACGGTAATAAATAGAATATTGTACTGTTTAAAATCATCTCTTTATATAAATAAATAGCATTTTAAAATCAAGAAAAAACGTAAAAATTCCTTGAAAATTTAAATCATTTTAAAAATTAGCGCCGCCTTGGACACTAAAAACGATATTTTGGCCGTGGCTTATCGATTAATGCTTATATTTTATTAATTATTGTAAATAATGCTCAGTTTATTACTTTTATACAATAACGAAGGCTTTATCTAACTTATTACCCTAAAAATATTTCAGATGTAATTAAATTTTCAGGTCTAGAGTATTCATTCTGATATAAATTAATAATAAAAACCCACATTTATTCGTCACATTTTGTGTTATATTTTTTGAGATATTTTATTATTATATAAACAATATTGTTTATTAATTTTTAAGTTAAAAAGCGAAATAGCGATACAACAAGCTCTAGTAGTCACGCTGGCACCTTTTAAAATGCGATTACAGTATTTTCTAATGACCACACATGGTGCAGGCGAAGTACCTGTGTAATTAATTTTCATACATGCTCGGCTCAGTTCTAATATATTTATTTATTCAGGAAGCTTAGGGAACTCGTGCACGCTATGAAAAAGGAACATTCATTTTTATTGTGTTACTTTTTAAAATGTTTTCCAACGATATATACATAGGTAGTTAACGAAAAATTAAACATTTTTCTAATTTTATTAGACAGCCGTTATTAAATATGGTAGCATTTTTACCACGGTTTTGCTACATTGCAACTCATATTTTAAGTATATTAGTTTATTATTTTATTCTACTATGTACTATACTATATAAATTACCTTATGTTTTATTTTATAATGTCATAATAATAATTATTATAAAAAAATATTATTATGAAATAATTATATTTAAAAAGTAGTGTGAATAATTGTATTAATTTATTTTATTTGGGATGTATTTTAACCAACAGCATACTAATAAGTTTGAACCCATTTTGTTCTTCTATTTTTCATGCTTTATAATAATTTTTAAATGTTGATTTATTAATCGAAAAATAAGAGTGCTATTTTTGATGAAACATTTGCATTTCAGTTTATTTGGATACCAACAATAATAGTGAAACACAGTTTGTCGAATGTTCACGACCGTTGAAAACATAACCTTTCAGATTAATTAGAATACAAAGCAATTGCGACAACATAAATTATACGTTACTAAATTAGAGGTACAAAACGTCAATCATATTAATATTTTACCAATAAATAATATATATCTTTTATCATTAGATTTATGAGTTGTTACCCTTAATTATGCGTATGTGGGTAATAATTAGGTATATAATTTCTATGCATGTTAGACTCGCAAAGCTTCTTCCTAGACGCTTGTCTGAAGATATATAAATGGTCTTAAAACAAGATTGTTTGAACATTAATTATCAATAACAACCAAGAAATACACGCTAATTAACTCATTAATCTAAAAGTCATTCTCAATCACTTCTACAAAAATTATTCATTAACAGTTATTATTTTTTTATTGTATTTGACTCGTGTTATATTTATATTTAACTTGTATGGCTTGATGGACTATTTATCTACTTTAACTAACTATAGAGGATAAAGAAAGAAGAATAATAATTATTCAACAAAAATTACTATAATATATTTTATAATCGAGGCGAGTACATTATGTCTATGTTTTTATCAAATTAATTATGGAATTATTTAATAGAAGTCAGAGTGGCCATACTGTTGATAAAAAATTGGCTTTATGTGTTTTACATGTTGGCCTTAAATTGGATAATTTGGAATCGTTGGAAATGATCAGTGCTTGTAACCAAAATATCGTAAATAATACTAACCAATAATTCACTAATTTCAACTACAAGTTCTATCCCAAACATATTCCCGATATTTTAACCCATCAATATTAAAGTAACATTATTTAGCGTTAGCTTTATAGGTTAGCGTCTTATATTTATAGTCTATTTTTATGCTCCACGGAGAGGCGGCGATAGCAACATGCTGCTAAGCGGCCGGTTCGGGTTTGCTGGCCCGGGGTTCGAGCCCTGTCTTCGGTACTTTAATTTTGTTTTTTAGCCGTGAATTCGAAGAAATTACGGACGTTAAACGAAGTTCCGGACAGACAACGAAATTATCACGTTTGATTCCGTACTATAATAATTAAAGTGAGCGTTCCTTTTGGTATTTAGATTATATCTTCTTAAATGAGTTACGTTATTAAAAATTAAATATCTTAAACAAAATTCGGCATGTCATTTGTCCGTATACTTGGACGTAATTGCACCATAAGTTTATTCGTGTCGTGCGGTCCATTTCCGTCCCCATTTTCCTTCCAATAATTCGTTGATTAGTCTTCCACCCTCTGCCGGCGTTTAATTGCCGGAGAGATGTATCATACACATTCGCTGAATCCTATTTGATTGCTTTACAATGGCTTGTCATTATATATACCCTTTGGTGTTTCATTAAGCTGTCAATTTGGGTTCGCGACACTGATAGTTTCCATTAGGGGCTTACGAGCATATGCCTCGTTCCCATTGTAAGTCGCGAGTAAACATGTAAGCTACTCGGCGCGGCGGGGAAGCGGTGTTGAATCAAGTGAACGATTCCTAAGTTCGAATTAGCATGAATGGCGTGTTGATTTCTATAATGATCGTGTTTGATCTTACCAATTTTCTCTGCTATTAAACCGTTAGGTGTAACGACACTTTTTGTATGTATGTTCATTCTCGGTTTTCAGTTAAAATATTTTAACATTGAGTATTCCAATGTACTTTTTTTATATTTTTAGCGTCGAAAATTGTGATTTTATCTTATTTTTATTAGTTTTTTTAGTACAAACAGTTCACTTATAAATAATCTTGTAGACTTGGAAGTTAGAGAATGTATTGTATATTTTTCTTTAAAGTTTTGTAGTATTGATACTTCTTTATAAGAGGGGGGTAAGGTTGATTCAGTGAAAAAAGGCATGTTTTCAAGAATTTTTAGGCGATATAGGTAGTGCTAGTTTGTTTACTTAATTTTTATATAATAAAATATTATTTTAAAAAAATCATTGCAATATATTTATATTTAAGCGAGTGGCAGTGAATCTCTGGAGGCGCCCCGAAATAAAATTGTTTTGCGGTGTATATCATAACTCGAAACAAAATCATCTGAAACAAAAAAGTCAAAGTGCACTTGTAAAAGGAGATGTTTCTCGAGGTAACGCCGTGAGGATTTTTTTTTCGATTTTTCTATTTTTGGTAGCACTTGGAAGCCAAAACAACTTTCCGCTAAAAAAAAGCCAATTTGTTACTGTAAAATTAATAATTATTAAAAAAACAAAAAAATCTCATTGCCTTACCTGGCGAATTACGACAAAATTTCAATACGATCGATTCAGTAGATTTTGAGTTATCGCGTACACGGACTTAAAAATGTCAAGTTTCAGAAAAACGCTGCAAAGTTTTGCACAATTCAAAATAAAACTCGATAATTATTTTATACTTACGCATAGTCGTCGATGCCAGGTCCATACAGAAGAGCTTTCATCAAGAAGATCTAGAGCATCTTTTTGTCTCAAAACTCTTCCAATACAAATAGCGCACCCGGTAATCATCAGGTAAGCGCGTCCATCAGATGCCCGAGCAGGTAGAAAATCAGTCTGAGCATCACTCGAATGTTTTTTTCGTCAATTTTGTTCCGATTGACTTGAAAATTTGTTATAAATATATAAATGTTATAAATTCATTTAAAAAATTAAAAATAAAATGCAAAAAAAATACCTTACCCCACCCTTAAATATCCATAATAGTAGACACAAAATTCTTGAAATAATCGATTTGTAGGGTAGGCTCTGTTTTTTTTAAATAATTTTAATTATGCTTTTTTGTGCTATTAAGAATGTGTTTAATCAATTTATATATAATTCTCCCCACCCAACGCTACCATATTGTAGTATTGGTTGAATTAAAGCATTTTAACTGTCTTTGGTGATAGAATGTTTTCAAGTTTAATAAAAATATATATAATAGTCTTTTGACCATAGAGTTTATATGTGACTTCCATTTCATATTATTTTCTATTAAAATGCCAAGATATTTTATTTCATGCGCTTTTTTATCGATATGCAAGTTTGTGCGCATGTAAGTTTATGGTTAATGTCATCTGCGTTTTTATGAATTAAAATCTGATGAACATTAAACTCTGATGGAAGGTCACAGCGGTTTATCGAAAATGGAACATTATTTGTTTTATCGCTATTTAAGATTTAAGAGTTATTATAGTTCTTATAAGATTTGAAAGTCGAACCATTTTTTTAATTTATTTATGTTTTCACATATTATATTGTTAAAATGAAACCACGTTTTTGAATGTAATAATAATGCTGTATCATCAGCGTAAGAAATTATTTCGCTGTTCAATTTTATATTAAAGATTTCATTTACGTAAATTATGAGGACTAATGGACCTAATACCGTACCCTGAGATATTAATTTATAAGGAATTTAACTTAATTTATTTAGTACGATTTGATAAAAGTGTGCTTAACCACGATGAGACACATCCATAAGTACTAATATTTTTTAGTTTTTCTATTAGACTTAAATGGGATACGCTATTAAAAGCCTTCCTTAAGTCTTTGAACATCCTTATCGTTTTTCAGAATATTTTGAGTATGTCCAAATTTTTCAGAACCGATCTGGATTTTTTGTCACAGGGACATCAATAATTAATCAGTGTATATTATAGATGTCTCACAAAGACGGAACTGTATTTTTAAGGGAGAGTAGGTATAGAAGTTGTTTTTGGGTGTACACAGGACTTACGACCTATCGTACGGTTACATTATTGATAATTTAATAAAAAAGTTAACACTTAAATCTACGAAGCAAATATTATAAAAATACGGTATTATAAGTCAAGTTTATAAGAAAATAGCTTCAAAGATTAAACTTCAAGTGGGTCACGAAAGTGTGAATTTTGCAACTTTTATGTTTTTACTGTAGCAGTTTGTTGTCTATTGTATATATTATTATAACACATATTTTTTCACAATATTGCATTACTAGATTAATTTCAATTTCACGTTGAGTTTACGTGGCACGTTGAACGGAAAGTTTATGGAACTAAGTGACAATTTTAACATGAACGCACGTAGAATAGGATCAATTAAAGGAATTATATTCAAAAATAACAAATGCAAATTAATTTACATTTGATTACTTATTTATACACAAGTTAATGAACAAATAGTAAAATTTGAAACAAAAATATTTATTTTGAAACGTTTACAGCGTCGTGTGGAAGGCTGTTGCGCTGGAACATGTACAGGATATGTCTAACTGATGACACAACGTAAAATTTGAACAACACGTTAAGAGAAATAATAGCCACGATGTAGTTTTTTGTTTTGATATTGTACTGTTTATGAAAAATTAATATTTATCGTGCAAATATTTAGACCAAAAATCGTGTAAAAAAATTCTTTCGTCTATAAAATAATATTTTAAAAATAGCTTGATCGCATCACATCAATATTAATTATATTTTTTTGTTTTAAAGTAGCGTTAATACACACTTTTAACTCTTACTCACATATTAAATCTCCAGATTTCAACCTTTTATGCTTTTGAAAACCTTTTGAAAACTTTCAGCCCTGGTAATCTCGTATGTAAAATAATACCCACATATATTAAATAGCACGGATTTTATTTAATCCTAATTTGTACTATTTCTTCCTGTTTATATACAATGCCGTACTGAGAAATTGTTGTATTAAAAAAGATAATTGTTGGAAATTTATTAATTAATTCTATATATAGCAAATTAAACACCCAAATTACCTCAAAAGTTATCTTGATGTCATACATTAATTTACTCTATTAATTTGAGAGCTTTAGTATGCAAAATATTAAATAACATAATCTCTTACATTTTTTTTAATCTGCAATTAGTTGTTTAATATAGTTTCTAATACTATCTAAATTAGAAGGAAGGAAATTTTAAATCGTATGTGAATATCATGCACGGTATCCTTTATAAATCAAAATACATGCATAGGTTGGATTTCGAATACGGTAATGTTTATTTCTATTAAGATTTTAATGTACTAAAAGTTCTTGAACTGCTGGAATGATAAGACTACAATATCATCATCATCAGCCATTTTCTACCCACTGCTGGAAGACGTCCCAAAATGTCTTTTCTGTTACCAGATTTTTTGTGGATTAAGTCTCGCGCTTTCACATTGATAGAAATCACGCTCATTGCAACATTAATTTGAAATTTTTTTTCAAAATGATTTTAATTTCAACAGTGCTTAATCGCTTTATCGATTTTTTTTAAATGTACTGATAATCATATAAAAATATTAGAATGCTGCATACATTCGGAAACATTAATTTACTTTAAAATATATTCACAAATTCAATCAAGCCATTTACGAGTAACTGAGACATATTACGATTTTCTACCTGTGTACTATTGAATTAGTTAGTTTAGGGCCGGTTGCATAAACTTGTTTTATAGTAATAGTTCATTTAAAGCACAGATTTTTACGAAAACGGGCTATTTGATTGGTGAAAAACTCAAAAAATCTATGCCTTAAACCTTAAACGAAAGATTACTATAATCCAAGTTGATACAGCCGGCTCTTAGATAAGTAAAGTAACACATAATCATACACATAAATATAAGAAATTACTGGAATTAAAAATACAGAACTTAGATAATCAAAATTATTATAATAATAACCCCTATTCTCGATAGCAAGATTATTATAATTACTTAATAAGTGAATTGTTTTCCGCAGGGTCCTCGAAAACAAGTATGCGAAATTTGTATAAAATTTTCACAATATTGATAAAATATAAAGGCTTAATGTTGTATAAGTTCTATAAATTCAATTCTATTAATCGCACCCACTTTAGTTGATATTTTAGATATTTTTGGTCTACGATGGGTAGACACATTGTAGTTTTATCTTAATTTTTAGCTACAACTCTGTCTTCAATATGCACTTTAACAATATTCGCATGACAAATTGCAATCTTTGTGTCATAGTTTACATATTTATAATTTTGGATTACACCATTGAAAATTTATTTTCCGTTCTACCAGTAAAGAACCGCTTCACGATGGTTTAAAAAAAATTGTTAAAGTCGTTGGAATCGGAAGTCCTACTTTAAATGAGTTTAAAAAAATCATAGAGATTTCCACCTTTTTGTTGTGTTGCAAAGAGAGCTCATAATTACGATATACCCAAAAACATAATTTTCCCGACCCTAATTTCCAAACATTTGTTGCGCGACGACTTGTAACATGACACCGCATGTTGGGTGTGTGTTGCCACGTGTACAAGTATATGGCGCAGGGTATGGAGATCGGGGAGGTTCTCGCGGCAGGGAATGTGCCTTCCACTCCGGTAAACAGCCTTAGCCCCGAGGCTGTGGGTCTGGCTGGCGTGGCCGCCCTGGCAAAATTATCTCCAATCCTTTGGTCTACCCCGGAGGACCTTTCCTCCCCTCCCGGACAGGAACGGGTTCTAAGAATGCTCACTATTATCTAGTAGTTTCAGCTTCCTGTGGGAACTTGACGAAAATTCATGCCCATTCTCAAATATCGCCAACCGCTTGGGGCATCTTAAAAATAATAATAAATAATGTGTATCCTATTGCATCACTGAATGACTGTTTTTTCAATTGTTGCATGCTAAAATTTTTAGTATTGATCCTGCTACGATTATGTTAAATATTTTGACTTTTATCTGGTAATTTGTTTTTAATATAACATACTCGAACATTAAGTACATGCTCCCCTTTTTGTTTTTACATATATAACAATCCCTAATACATTTCTTATTTTTAGTTATACTATTGCAGCCTTACAGGAAAGTAACATATTAAATAACAATAAAATAACAATAATTGTATTTAAGGAAGTATGTTTTGTTAGGTTTTTAAGTATTAGTTAGTTTTTTTGTTTTGTTTTGTTAGTTTTTTTAAGTAAGTAGTTAACTGACATAAGTAAAAAAGATGATTTAAATCAATTTAGTAAACGTTTATTTTATAGATGATTATGTACGAGAATATAGTTGACCAACCACATTCTACGATACATTATAATGAGTAATAATAATATAATTGTGACATTCTACGGTACATTATAATGAGTAATAATAATATATATGTAATATATTTGATAGTGTTTCTCGTGAAAGTTATTTTATAACGTTTTTTGTTAACAGTATTCGCCAAGTCCTTCGAGATCTTTTCCTTCAAGTTTCCCTATTATACTATTAATAGAATGATATTAATTATGTTAGTCGCTAGTATTTTTTGTACGACATTTTAGATACGTATATTTTTTTATTTATTTATAATCGCCCTACAAGGCTTTTTCAAACAATTAGGTAAAGTGTACGTTTATAGAATGAATTTTTTAAATGAAAATTAAAATCAAGAAAAATATAATTACATAATATAAAGTGGAAAGCAAATACTTAAAATACAAATGCAAACAAATAAAGATAAATATAGTAAAAAGTAAAAAGCAAGTATATAACAAAGCAAAAACTTAAGGATAGCATAATATAATAAAAATAATGAAATAGAATGAAAACAACAGCACAAGCTTAGAAAATCATAATATAATAAAAATGTTACAAAACGGTTATCTCACTCAATGAACAATCGAAACAAATACAAATGAATTATTTAAGTCCAATTTAAGAAATATTAGTAATCTTTCAATACATCTTTTAAAATGTTTGAATATTATAAAGTTGGTTGCAAAAATGTCAAGTTTCTCGTATCTGTTTGCTAGTCTAAGAAGCCTTTGCTGTGGTGAATTAAAAACGTAGTTGATAGCTGCAGTTTCCACGGTAAAACCTGAATGACTTCAAGTTACGCGAGACAACTCGCAGGCAGATACGTTCTAATAGTTTAGGACATTCGATAGTACCATTTATTAAATTGTGTTTTAAAGAGAAAGTCCGTCACTATTCTTCTAGTTTATCAAGAAAGCTAAAAGATCTAAGGATCTAAGGACCAATCATCATTTGGATCCTGGTAAGGGTAAACGAACTTCTTGAAACGAACCAAGTTTCATCATCTTTATGCTGAAGTCGTTTGGTGACAGTGGACATTCAATATTTTCTATAATAGTTCACGGTCCCGCGAGGAGAGGAATCTACCGAGAAATTTTACAAAGGAAACATCATTTATCATGATTCATGAACAATATTTATCATTTCACATAATTGGACTAGGATTAATTAAAATTGCAGTAATAAGACGTTTTTGGTTTTTGATTTTTATCATTATATAATTTTAATTAAAATAATATTCTTATAAATATTTGTATTTGAATTAAAAATATACCCTTCGCCGTGGGCAATCCGGGCACTCTCGAATTAAATGGGATGAGAATATTTAGTCAGCTATTTGTCGCTCAATCAATTATAAAATTCCTGAAAAAGAGCGCATTTTAAGGCAAATTGATGGTCTTATAAAAATGTGTTATTAATTTAACATAATCGAAGAAAAACGATTCTGTAACATAATATATTTTGTAGATATTTCGAAATTTTAAATCTTGTTTATAAAATCATTAAAAAATCTAAGAAATCTGTGAATTTTAATATCGTTCTTATTTTCACAAACACAATAAACCACTATTTAACAAAACGATCAATCTGGAATATCTTCGATACAACTTACATATTTTTGTTCAAGTTGAAACAATTTTAAATATGTACAAAAAAATCTACCCCGCGAAAACAATTTGGTTACACCAAGGTACGAATCGGAAAATTATCCGATTCATATTCCGGGGACCAGCGATAACAATTGATCCGTTTTATTCAAAATAAAATATGTATTAAAAAAAAAAATCATTCAATCGTCATGCCGTATTCGCTGGGGTAGACGGAAAGGAAAAACGTCGCATTATTTTGTCTAAGCTTACTTCTATTGTTTCATTCACTTTCACACATATTTTCATGCACGCTTTTTGGTTGTTGAAGTTTTTAATAGGGCGGTCCTCTAATATTTGGTTAATCTAGTCGTATTCAGGCCAGGTGTTTCTCAGATTAGCCCTCTATTCCTGTTGCCTACACTCACCTCACGTATGAGCAGCTCGTTGATTAGTGGTTGAGATGCTCCTCGGTGATCTAGTTTGTCGGGAATTCGATCCTTGTTCCAGGAGGCCACCAAGTTAAACTTATTTTCGTAGCACAGTCGTTTATTTTACTTTGTTAAAATATTTATTTTACACGTATTCATGAATATGAATACGTGTAAAATAAGTGTGAATCCAGACACCCCTCGTGACCACCAGCTAGTACAGTCGGAGAAGAATGGGACAAACCTTACTCCTTGATTTCAATCTCAGGGTCTTCTCAGTGATGTACACGTTGAATTCTCGAGCCGCACCGTGTGCCTCTCACATTGACAAGTTCCAATTTGCAACAGATTAACAAATATGGGCTCACAAAACAAAACATTTTGAGCAGTCAACATAAGAATTTATTTAATGAATTACTAACAATTTTCTTTGCCACAAAAAGGCGACAACAGGCTTTTATCCAAAGATATTGCTACATTTGTTTCATTAATATAATTATTTCTAATTTAAAAATAAATTGACCGTTCCGCAACATTGTCGCTGACGGCCGCGCGAAAGAAAGGAGAAGGCAGTTTAAACTATGTTTTGAAGACTCTACAGGCGGTGGCGCCAGCGCAAATGTCGTGAATTGGGAAATCATGAAGTTCAAATTTACATTTAAATTACATCAGACACAATTAACGTACAATAACGCATCGACATGATGCTAGTAATGTCTTTTAAACAGGCACGAACACTGTTGAGCGGTTCACTACCATTTTCACCTTTGTCTCTTCCAAATTCACGTGGCAGCGACGCCGTACAAGCGATGGGAGTTTCAAATAGAAAGTTGGATTTGATTTTACCAGGATTAGGTAAGAGACGGCACTGCAACGGCCAAGCTCTAGTGCTACATCACGCCAAGGTTTATTGCACCGGCCAGACGAAGCCCTGCACCCGCTGGGTCTTTGGATGTATGCAGTCCCCGCCAAGCGGATGTCTTCTAGGCGGTTTCACATTGAAACCCCGCCGAAAAAACCCTGTTTAACAAATAATTATTAGCACACATCTTCAATTTAATCAATGTTATCACGATGCTACTTCAAATTGCGTCTCTCAATTCATGGGCCTACCTCTAAAAGGGTGCGAAGGTCTTATATGTTGGCAGTATGTCTGGCGAAACCCGACTGGCGCCATCTTGTTTCGCTTTGACCGATTATGCGGCACCGGTCGCTAAGGTTCGTAAATGATCGCGGTTCCGAAATGCGCGCGCAGTACCTACGTGAATTCGAATGATTTTATCAGTAATTTTTCGAGCTGTAATTGAAAAAATAATTATTTTATTGAGTTGTCCGTGAAGGAGTGTGACGAATATGATTTATTTCGTCACAATATATACGCCTAAGTGGCCGCTTTTCCACTTCACCTCCATACTTCACTAATGTGGGGAAATAATTAAGATATTTACGATGGTATTTACCCCGAACAGCAAGTTTTCCAAGAGTATCTAGCGGTGTATTCGCAAGTAATGACATGTCCGGCGGACCGCGGCGATGGCAAGCTGATGGCTGATAGCGTCCGTATATTTATACACGCCGCTAACGTCACGATGCTTATCGCGGCCTCCGCTAGGTGCGCCCAATTACACACCTATCACATTACACGCGGTACTTTACCTTATTAGCGCGAAATATGTCCGCGGCTAGCCGGGGCGCAAACCGTAACGGCGCGCCACCGAACACGTCAAGCGCGTTCGGTCGAATTATGCAATGTTGCACGAGAAATCGGTCATTTCTCCCTACATTTTCTTTCGAATCTTCCACAATCGTTCACAGAGAAATTAAACTTCATATATTCATTTTTGGAATGCTTCAGCGAAAAATATTTTATGTTGGTACCATCTAACATATTAAAGAAGCGTAATGGCCACAGATTACAAAAGATTAGATTAGACTACAAAAATCCCTTCTGACCGCAACAAACAAGTGGATTTCGCTTGTGTGTGCACTGTTTTTTCTCTCGGTTCAGTATTTCGGTTTTGAACGTCGTCATTTTGAAACATGACTGATTGGTCAATGAACTTTGCAGATTTTTGCTAACCAGAACAATCTTCCCAAAAAAATTGATTGAAATTAAATATGAATTACGAAAGTTTTCGTTAAATTTAAGCTCGGTTATATTCGAACCTTTTACCTCAATATTTGTTGGTGAGGTCGCCACGATATTTCGTTTTTATTGCAGAACTTATGCAGTCAAAAATATCGCAACTCATCACATCACGTATGTATATATTTTAACTAATGTGCTGCTAACACATAAGTCAAAGACTTTGATATAAAGCCAGAATTATATGAAAGAAAATATTGTGATATTAATAAAACTATTTAAAGAAAAATACTTCAAACGCTTTAAATAATTAAGGATAGTATGCATATGTGTGTATAGGATAAGTATTACCGTGCTAAAATGAGTAAATTTATAACATCGTAAAATTATGTAATGAGAGTAGGTATATTTACATGTGTTTTTGTAAAAAAGTTAAAATTATAAGATTTCTTCAACAATCATATCAATCGATCAATTTAAATGACATTTTAATTTCACATTTAGATACAATATCATGCACAGTTTATCTGAACGCCTAAAGATACTCGGAAATACAAGAACAAATTAAAATATAACATTAGCAAACAATTTGTACAAATAATGAAGAAACTTTTATATTTCGTTTAAAAATGATTATTATTTCTTTTTCTGAAATTTGATGAAAAGAGGCGGAATTTTTTTCAATTTAACGTTTTAGGTATGAGTATCGTTTAACAAATTTTAACGCAATAAGGTTTTAATTTTTTTTTCAATTCCAATTCTCATTATTCCCATTCCGTTTTTATTTAGAGGAATCATGTAATTGACTTAATTCTTTTGTTTTTCTCATATTGTTGATCGACTTACTACCAATAAGTTATTTGATTTCTCAAATAAAATAACTAACTCCTTTTATTAACGTTTCTTTGACAATTGCTTACAAATCCAATAAAAATGTACAATCTCGTAGTGTTTTCAAAACGTTAAAAAAAATTAATTTGTTTTTTGATATTGTCGTATGTCAATTCTGAATACATACCAAATACAAATAACTAACGATATGTCATCAATCATTACATAACTTTCATAATTGATTAATAATTGTATTTTTTCTGAGAAATGGTTTTGTGCACAATTCAATTCCGTGTAATACGGGCTTTATTCACACCGTAAGTTGCAGAGACGAACGAAAGCGCTTTGAACTCTCGTAATTAACATGTAATCGCTTTTACCCCTAGCCGCACCCTCGGAGTGAACATCAGCACAGCACCGGTTCGGGGCATATCTCGTTTATCTCGCCATATTTGACATTACATTTTATATTTTATATTATTCACGTATCACGCTTCCGTAGCACGTTTCATATGATTTAGTCTGGTCTGGGTACTCCAGCAGGAAAAAGTTATTCTTCTTCATTTCACTGTTGATGGTTTGACTAGTTATTGCGGATGGTTTGTCGCCATCTATTCCGAGCATTTCAGGAGTGGGCTCGAAGTTTTAACCAGGTCCTGGTGAGACGAGACTTTATGCCCTCCACAAAATTTTCCATTGTGTCCTTATGTCTGAAAATATGACGAATATAAACCAATTTTTTTTTTAATAATTTTAACTGTGTGGATGAACCTTCATTTTAAAAATATTTGAAACATGTCTTCTCATATATATAAAATATATTTTATAGCGTAAGATAATGACACTAACAAAATATCTGACAATTTGGAGTCCTAGAGTTAAGGATAAACAAGCTTAAATAATAAATGTTTAATTGTTCTATAAACATTTGTTCTGTGGGCTATGTATGGTGTGCGGAGCATGCTTTGCCAACTCCACTTTTGCTCTTATCCATCCTCCTCGGACTCAGTGTCGTCTACGAGGGACCGATCGATAGTTGGGAAAAAATATCACAGATCAATGTTTGGCGTTGAATCCTTTTACAAATTAGTTAAGCTTACCATCAAAAGATATTACTAGTGGCATGTTGAATCGAAAATTTGAAATATTTTAGGAACTATAAAATTGTTGTCGTTAAAGGTCAACGGACCGATTATGATTATCCTTTGAGTCCGAGGAGGCTATATAGTATATATACTCTTGTTCTTCCATTCTCTCAGAGTCCATGTTTCTGCACCGTATAGAAAGATCTGGCAATTTCATGTACACTGTATTATAAATTATTGTATTTTTAAACCTACAAACTGTTAAATTGCTTTCTGAATTATTTAATGAACTCTATAGATCTATGGTCGTGGGAGATTGTTTTTAAAGACTCGAAGCAACCTGAAATTGATAATTATAGCATTATAGGTAGACATAGTAGAATTATATTATATTAACATATTAAAAGATGTACAAAAAGAAGTAATCCAACAGTGTGTAGACCCATAAACATAAATGTGTTACACAATATTTTTAGAATAAAAATAAAATTTATTTTTAAAACTATAACGCGTATATGCTTATAATTTGTTTTTCAAAAAATTCCTACCAGTGTCAATTTTACATGAAAGAATTACAAGTTTTACCGCTTACTGGAAATAACAATTCTTAAAATTACTAACAAATGTGGCATATATATGCAAAAGTGCCACTATCCATACCCATCCATCTATACACTACATATATGGATAGAAGACAAATGAATTCATTGTTCTCATATTGAACAAAAATTACCGCTATACTTCCTCACCCAAAAGTATGCTATTTCGAAACTTTGAGGCTGAAATATAAATTAATATTGTTATTAATTTTTTTTTATTTAATGCTTTGCGATTTAAAATATGTCCCTGTAGAGAATTTTTCGTTTTTGTTCATTTAACTATTTTATTTTCATATTGGTGTTAATTTTTATCTACTTCTGAATGATTTCGTTCATTCAAAAATACTTTTATTATTTGTATTAATAATGAGCCTACACACAAGCAACTGGTAAGAAAGACACTTGGTGAGTCTACTTTTCTTAAGATTATATTAACAATTATTATATGTATTTAAAAATAATCAAAATCTATCTAACGTACAATATACATATAACATTTAATGGTCGCGGTATTTCGAATTGTGCTTGTATTGTCTTATTATGACAAATATTATGCAATTTATTAATTTTAGATACTATGTAGTTAACGTTATATTAACGTTTTACACTAGTAAAGATTTCGTCTGGGTTTTGGGTATATATTTTTTTAATCTAATGTATAAACTATATGTGATAATAGTAGTAATAAAATAGTAACTAGTAATCAAATCCAACATTTTTGCAAAAAAAGTGTAAAAATTAAATAGTTTTCAAAGTCATCTTAAAGATGTGCAACCTAAGTTACAATCCAGCTCTGGCTTAACCGACGTGTTACCCTTTACCAAGATGGTATTACGATTATGAACTAATAATTAGGTACGCTGCGGCCCTTCCCGACCTCTCGGGACCTTTGATTCGACCCTCCATTATGATATAACCGATTTCTAAGACGTCTCCCTTCTCCTGATTTGTCTATAATAGTAAAGATAAACAATGTATGTATTTGTCATTTTAAAAATATAATTTGTATATAAAGACTTTATTTTCGGACGTTGCACAACTTGTCCAACGTCCGAAATAAAAAATCTATTCGGTTTTACACCAGCCTGCACATATTTTCACAAAATATTGTAATTTTTTATGTGATTTGATGATAATCATCAAACTGAATCGTGATTATATTAATAATTTCTATTTAAAATATGAATGTAAAGCGTTATCTTTTAAGATTTCCAACCTACATAAAGTCCAAAAATCTTTTTACTATCGAAGCATTCTCGTTTAATGTATGTATATTCTTCCGCATCCTGTGGAACTAAAAATATGCTTAAATTTGTCAAATGATGTATGTAAATAACTAAATTAATATTGATAAATATTTTTGTACTGGTACAAGCGTTATGACTAAAAAAAACACTTAAAATGGGTGGTATAATAGCAAAGACAGCGCATTATCCGAAAAAATGTTTTGAATGCAGTCACCAAGGATAACTAATTTAGAATGTACAGAATTCTAGATTTTACGTATCCAAAATCATGCTTCCTATAAATTTATAGGCTATTTTGCGTACAAAAACTCAAATTCAGTACATTTTATATTAGTTATCCTCGAATTCATTCTACTGCTTTCATTTTTTTAATATATTGCTGTCTTTGCTTTAATACCCCTCAAATGACATAAAATAGTAGTATTCGGGACATGAGTTTTGATAAGGTTTCAGGTAGATAAATAGAATAAGTAAAAATATTATTTTTACAGTTGAAATTTTGATAAAAGTCTCGTTTCTTGTTGAGCAACGTTTTGCCTACCTCCTTGTGAAATCCTTGACACGAGTTTCTGGAATGCTCGTGTAAAATATCCGAAAGTTGTCTAATATCATCAACATTTGACGCCGGCGGGGGAGAGCCGAGGCATAAATCAAAGGAAGCTGACGGGATGTGTGTGGGTTGCAGGGGAACCCTTGCTCCACTCGCGGGACGAGGGCGTATTATAATATCCTTCCGGATTATACTTTCATTGACTGCAATCTTCCATTCCGTGTCCTTGACGCCCCGCTTTGAACTGAATATTTTTTTATTGTCTGCTGTATATAAAAAGATTTCACTTTTTTTTAGTCAATACATGGAAAAATATTTTCTTCTTCAAAAACAGCAAAATAATTGCATGGTGACATTATTAATACAATTAATAGAATCTATATATTAATTGCGCTAAAAATGATATTGCGGTAAATGGATGATTTCTGTTGTCAGTTAAAAAAAACATTTTAGAGTACATTAAAAATGTTAAAAAATATAGGAATACAAACAAACTGATATTAAAAAAACATTCAAATTATATTAAACTATCGGATATTAATCGTTGTTTTTAAATATTTTCGTGGAATATTTTAAAAATTCGTGTTTTTACTGTCATAAAAAACAGCCAAATGTGACGCAGGAATATATTTTTTTTGCTGGCGATACCGCTTTTTGACGTTTGACGTAAGCATATTTCGTTTCGTTTCTCTTTCGTTTTTATATTTTTGCATTAAACTTGCTTCAATAATATATTCATTAAATTCTATTTTACATTTTTGAACAAAAATTAAGTTATGAAAACATTTATTACACTTAATATTTTTTTTAAACTGCAATTTATTACGCTTTCTATTTTTTTTAAACAGCAAAGTGAACTTATGTCATTTTACGTACAATATTTCGTTTTGTTTCTCTTTTGTTTTTATATTTTTGCATTAAACTTGCTTCAATAATATATTCATTAACTTTTATTTTACATTTTTTAACAAAAATTAAGTTATGAAAACATTTATTACGCTTTATAATTTTTTTAAAGTGCGAAGTGAACTTAAAGTCGTTTTACGCATTGACGTATTTATCATTGATCTTGACCTATCTTGAGATTGATCTATCATTGAGTTATTTTATAACATTGTATTGCTGCCAGTTTTAAAGTTTTCAGTTAAACAGGTTTGAAATTAATGAATTCAATAAATTAGCAAGCTCAATAATCATAATTGTGAATAACTTATCATTTGTTAAGGTTTTAGAGTTTTCTGATTGAATGAATTCATTATTTTCAAACCAGCCAAACTTAAAAAGTCAAAATTGGCAGCATCACAATGTTATACAATAACCGTCAAGATACAAAAAAAAATATTGCTTATTTCAGAATACGGCCGATTATCGAGTTCTATTAGCTTTGTAACAGTAGGTATGGATGTTCGATTTTTCAGAAGTTCTACGCGATTAATGGATGGATCGGATCTTTTAAAAATTTTTAAACGTAATGCTGTATATATTTTGTCTTTCATTAATAAGATATATAGGGTTCTGGTATTGTAGAACACTTCTCTTTTCTTGATATTTTGTAAATTTTATTTTCCGTATTGAAAAATGGAAACTTGACAGACACAATTGGCCGCGAAGCGGCCGACGTAGACGTAGGTAAACAATTGAGTTTGCTGCATAGCAAACACAATTGGCCGCGCAGCCGCCAAAATAGCCGCCCGCAGGGCCTAGCAGAAATCGGCTATCGCCGATTTCTTACCTGCTAATAAACATAGTTTTCACTACTTTCTTATTAAAAATATCAACATGTTTAGGGCCTATGGTCCATTCGTCAGGATACAATTGTATACTAACAAAAATGTTCATATTAAGTAGGTACTTTATCATTATTCATTTTCCATATATAACTTATTTAAATATTTTAACTGTCTATACTTCGATTTTTGAATTTAATTTTGTTCGTATACAATTGTATCCTGGCGGAGGGGCCATAGGCCCTGAAACATGTTGATATTTTCAATAAATAAGTGGTGGATCTGATGAAATCTGCAACAGATCACTTCAGGAAGCCATCAGAAATGTCGATGATCGGATTAAATGGCGCCGGAAAGTTTTGGCCGTGGGGTCGTAGTCATCGGCAACCTCAGTGCTTTGCAAATAGCGTAACAGAAAGAACTTTTATTTACTTCTCCTTTCTTGTCGGGCTTGAAGCACTATCTCTGTTGACCCGCAGTCGTCTGTCCGAGCAAGCAGCCTCAATTTTTCCAATTATTGGGCCTCGGACCTCAAATTCAATTAACAGTTTATCTCAGCTCTTCTTTGAACGTCCAGGAGGTTTTGAATTTTAGCGAAAAAAGTTTTGGTGAGAAAATTATGTCACCATTACTTTGGGGATCGCTGGTAAACTTCTTCACTTTGCATTTCAACCTCAGTCCAGAAATAAGCAATAAGCCTCAAATTAAGAAGTATTCCAATCTTTGAGAATGCCTTTGAGCCTCTTTTAAGCATATATTAATTAATTTTCTCTCTACCATATCTTATTGTTTCTATTATTATATTAGCAACATTTAAAGAGTTTTATTTCAGTAGATAACAAGTCTTGTTTATTTATAAACTGATAATTACTGGTAAAAAACTGGTAAGTAATTAGATGTCGTCTCTGGGAATAATTCTGTTAAACTTTTAAATTCAGTTCAAACAATCACTTAACATTATGGTCAACAAATAATTAAACTTAACAGTTTAATTATTAGCTGAGACCATAATGTATATTTAACACACTCTTTTTATATAATGGAATAATTTAAAATGTGGAACAAAAATATATTTTTTAATTTAAAGTTAAATGGCTTTCGCAAAGCCCCACAGCTCATAATGGATATGGTTTTGTGAGCTAAAAATAATCATTCTGACCTAGAAAATCCTGGCAGAATAAGAAGTTTTAAATTCGTGACTTTTTTACTGTTTCTTTTTGAAACCCGATTTTTGGCATGTGAATTTATAGTACCTACATAGAAAATAGTCTCCTTTTTGCTTCCTACATAAATCGTGCTTGATATTGGTAGATAGTTTGTAGAAGTTCCGTTTCACCTGTATTACCTACTGCCTAAGTGCGTAACTGAATTCAGAAATATTTTCCTCCATTTCTTTATGCAAACGAAGGAAGTCATGTTCACCCAGCGCCTCCGAGTCCTGAACCTCCTCGCCCCTCGCAGCCCCGCAGAGATTTCCCTCCCTCCCCAGATGTATCTTCTTACTCCATCCATTAGCTGCATGAAAGAACATCCGCCCTTGTTGTTTTTATGTTGCTATTTATAAGAGTACCTCCATTGCGAGGTGTCTACAGGGAGTCGGAAATTGTTGTAATAAATAACAAAAGTTTTTTAGCAAAATATAGTTGCAATTCAATTACGACTTGTTTCGGTGGATTTCGACGATTGTCTTACAGATTCTAGTCATCGATGCTTGAGTGATATTTTTAAGGCCGCAAGTTGCCAATTATTTACTAACATTATGACGCTGAGAATTTAACTATGTGTCTGTATACTTTCATAACACGGCAACAACTAGTTATGTATTATTTGTGTTACATACACCCAAATTGCAATGTTGACTCGAGCTTAATTTGTCAACGCATCGTAGTAATCATCTTATTTGACAACGCTGATACAGCCGATCGCTCTATATGAGTTGAAATCTCACTTTAGCGTAAGAATGAAAGCAACCTGCAAATTTTCGATAATATAGCCTCGTGCTAGGTTTACTACCCGATAATTTAGTATATTAAAAATATAAATCAAAGCATTAAATTCTAAAAAAATAATCTGCATTATATTTTATTAATGCAATTTTTATACAACATTCCACGTTGGTCTGATGTGGAATACACTTGCTGTCTAAATTATTATGTATTTTTCAAAATTATTGTCTCTGTGACATGCTAAATATAAGTAAATAAGTTCAACATTGTCTATTTACACTCTTATACGTATATACCTACATGTATCATTTTCTTATATAAGTAAATATTTCAAAAACGAAATCTTTTTTTTAGGCAAATGTGCGTCGGAAAATCTAGCATTTCAGTCATGGCGGAGGAGTTCCATGGAAATGGATATGACGTGGAAATTTTATTTCAAAAATTTTCCAATGAAATTCAATAAGTTGCAATAAAAAAATTAATCATCTTATAAAAAAATTACCCAATTTCTACCAATATTTTAGGCTGCTAGGGTGTGTGACTCCTTTTATAAGGATAAGGATGATATTAAAAAAAACATGATTTCTAAATTAATTTGTAATGAATAATTTTTATATAGGTTGAACTTGCAGAAATTTTGATATTTAAATCGAAACTGAATAATCCAATAATATTTTGGAAACAAACCATAATTTTTATATTAACACTGGTTGAGAAATCTTACATACAAATTACATAGAATTACTCTTAGATAAAATATAAATTAGAAAACAGTTTCGTAAAAAACTTAATATTATGAATAACCGAAACCTTTTTACAAATTTAGTTTCACATTAGTTCCTATATTTTTTTTGAACGGCTCCAACTTTATACAATTTCATAGTGATCTTCGTTAAGGATAATTTTGAAAATAAACACTGTTATAACTCTACTCGACTTGTTTCTATCCTGATGAAGGGACCATAGGCCCCTAAACATGTCGGTTAATCAATAAATAGTATTTGACTGTAAATGGTTACGGATGTTTTATACGAAACTTAAGTTTTTCCGAAAGACAATTCTAGATGTTTCGTTGAAGTCGTATTCAACGTCATCAGAAGAACGACTTCAACGAAACGTCGAGAATTGTCTCTCGAAAAACATTTGTTTCTTATAAAATATCCGTAACCATTTACGGTTAAATATATCTAACGACCGTAATAATAACCTTTAACAATAAATAGTAGTTGTATACAAAGTGTTTTCCTTTTATTAATGATAACGTTACCATAAGTTATTTTGCCATAATTTACAATGATTTCTGTGAAGAGGTTCACAGAGATCACTGTAAATGCGCTCTCTGGAACACCAGTATCATGTAATCACATGTAGGGAAGATTAAAGATACTTGATTGGATTTGGAATCTTTTTGGAGACTCGGTACGGTAATTTTACGAAGCTTTTTGAACATCGTATGATGTACACCATATGAAATATCGAAGCATTCAATATGGGGTTCATGTAAAGCATATTTCAAAAAAATTAAAATTTACTGCAAATTAGTGCCAGAGTAAAGTTAAAACGCTCGAATCGCATGTTGCACATTTTTATATGGGAGATTTGGTCATCTTGGATCAAGTTTCCCGCACCTTTTTTTTCAAGATTTACCCCCATGCCCATAAAATTAAGGAAAGCGTTCTGAAAAAGATACCTTTCGATGAAGCACAGCTGATATTAGGTGTGAATTAGGTTTTAAAAGGCAAAGGTATTCGCGGTACTTGACCTAACTGCTTCGCCCACCGCTCGAGCATCCCAAGGTTCCAGGGTTTCGACCATAAATGCCGCGCAGCAAGGAGGATGCGGCGAGATTTTTCGACCGCGAATCAAACTTTATGGGTGGTAACTTTTGTTATGTACCGGCAACATAAACCTCGCATATTGTCAGAATATGCACTGATTTTAGGGTACTTTGAGCTCGTAGTAGCAAAACGATGTGCCTTTTGTTTTCTTTATGCCACTAATGTTTTCTGGAACAAGATTTGTTCGTTTGTTATCACTTATATGCGTATGTTCATTAATAAAATATGAATTGATAATGCAAAACCAATTTCATCATCATCACCTGTCTGCGATCCATTCAGGATTGTTGCCTTTTCACGCGGTAGTTTTCGCCGTAGGACCTCTCGTCACAGGTCCTCCAGCCATGTACAGGCTCTATCAATATTATCACTTCATTGTTTTGATTTATATTTCTTTACTATGTTAATAATACAATTTAACGTCAAATCATATTAATACGGTTTGAAAAAATCCGATTTTTTACTAAAAAATTTAAAAATCCGATTTTTTGATATATGTATATCCTATATACAGTGGCGAGCAAGAAAATATATTTGCAATACTCTCAAAAATGCCAAAATTAATAATATACATTTTTTTACATACATACATACACATATACTTTTCTAAGAAATTTAATCCAGAAAAATAAAGCAGGTAGTTTTACCTCTATTTTAAAATAATAAACATAAAAATAGAAAGGGTGTATCATGATCCGCCAGTGTTCGGTTAGATACCTGTAATGTAGCAGGTAGTTGGGGAGCAAATTAATAGGGACACTTGTCAGTCATATTTTTGCAGCAGTTGTGTTAATTGTTAATAAGAGTTGTTCTTTCTGCTCTAAAGTTTTGAATTCTGTTTTTTATAACTATCTTACAAATGAAAAAATATAATAGTGCATACAATGTATACAAATAAACATTGCGATCCTAATACTGGAAAATTAATAATATTACCAGACGTAGATTGGAGCATAAAACAAATTGTAAATTGTAAACCATATGAAAATTTCACAGAATATGATATTTAATGCCATAAAACATGTGAAAACTCACAAAACCTGTGAAAATATCATCACTAAACACAACATAAAAGGAAGACAACTTCACAAGATGACAAGAGTAATGATTCGGATCTCGAAGAATGACCCCCTTAAAAGGCTGTAGAAATTCAAAAGGAGATTTCTACTCATAAATACATTTCCATCAGGGTGTGGATGGTTCGAAGAAGACTTCGAGAAGCTGGTCTTCATGGGAGAATTGCCAGGAGAAAGCGGTTAATAAACAAATGTTCAATGGAGTATTACAGTGGAAGCATGCTCTGTTCAGCGACGAGTCAAAGTTCAATCGTATTGGATCTGATGGGAGAATATATGTACGAAGATTGAATTGCGAGGAATTTAATTCGTCAATATACAATCAAGACGGTCAATGGTGCGGGTGGTAGAGTAATCGTGGGTAGTATGTCGTGGCGTGGAGTAGGAACAATCCATCGGAAAAGCGGTATTATGAATCAGCATGTGTACGTGGACATTCTTACAAGTGTTATGTTACCATATGCAGAAGAAAATTTACCAGTAATTTGGAAATTTCAGCAAGACAATACGGCTGAAACATACGGCTCGTGCAGCAATAAAGTGGTTTAGAGGTAATTCTATCACTGTGATCGATCGGCCGTCGCGCAGTCCATATCTCAACCCTATTGAGAATTTATGGAATGACGTAAAATTAGAATTACGAAAAAAATAGCAGTAATTTAAATGAACTATTTGAAAAGATAAAAAATATGTGTATCAATATTTCGGTAGGAAGATGCCAGAAGCTAATAAATAGAATGTGCAAGATGTGCATCAGTTTTCTAGGTAAAAGGGCACCCTACTAAATATTAACTAATTGGAATAGGCACTTACTTAAGGGATTTTAGGTGAAAATATTGAAGTGTCGCTATTTCAGTGCTCCTCTTAAATAGAGGTCATTGTAAATAATATATGTTTTAAAATTATTATTTAAAGAAAAGATTGAAAATTAAATTTGTTTTATTCAATATCCTGTGTTGTATTACTAAATTTTTTTTTTTAAATATTTGGTACTTGTATATACTGTGAAATTGATGATTTTGTACTTTTTACATAAGTGTCCCTATTTGCGTGCCCGCCATTGTTTATTAAAAATTGGATGTACATATATACAAACTTTTTTTCTCATTTTTTGCACACGTCGATTGATACAAACCTGAAATAATTAGGAGATTTATTTTTTTATCTTGTACATGAATTATTATATTGCTCTTTCTAATGTAGTGCTGTGGGTGTTTTGTGTGAAATAAAAAACGGATGTATGAAACAAAACAAACTAAAAAATATGATTTTCTCTCCTGGACCACTTTTGCTTCGTCCACTTTCATGAATCATCTCGAGTCATCTTCCAATGTTTGACGTATCTGGTCATGCTAGATCTTCCGCGGTGTGCCCCGTGTTTCTGCTGCCTTCAATGTTCGCCTCATAAATTTTACTTACCATCCTTTCCTCACTCATCCGTTCCACATGGGCAAACCATCTTAGCCATCCTTTCTTTATTCTATTCTTGAATATAATAATATTTCTCTATTTTTTATTCTCTGGTAGATTATTGTGTTCCTTTAGTCCTTTGCAATATAAAGGTTTGTGTGTTACTTTTCTTTCTATTTGGATTTCTTATTTCGTTTGACTCGTATCATGTCCAAGAATGTCTGTGTATTTTTGAAGTATTTTGTCATTCTATTATTTAAAATGAATTAAAATCATTGTAATAATTCATTTAACTTCAGTCCTTATTTAATTGAAAGCCAATTTAAATCGTTTTTTCGGTGAGCCAATTTAAATCTCTTAATGTCTTTAATTTTAATGTATCTCTCTTTATGATCCTTAACTTTACTCTGTTTTATTGAATTTCCACTTTTTGTCTTCTTCGTTATTAGAGTACAAAATGGTTGCAATATTGAAAATGTGGAGCAATTATTGATTTGTAAATTATCATGACCGTTTCTTGAGTCAATTTTTGTTATTCTTATTTTGTTATTCTGAAGAGTGTTACTTTTTTTGCAATTTTATTACTTTTTTATTCAATGTGTTTTTTCTGTTCAATTTCGTCTATGATAATTTCTAAATATTTTTTTATATCCATCATTTACATCTCTTCTTCACTTATCCCATTATTTTTCTTCCCCGTTTTTGCGTCCCTTGAGGATTCTGTTACATCATATTGGGTACTTTGGAGAACAAACAGCAGAATTGCCAAGACGAATAGGAATGAGCTGGGCTGCTTTTGGCAAACTCAAACATATCTTCGAGAACAAGGAGATCCCAATTAGCCTAAAAAGAAAAGCCTTTGAATCGTGTATACTGCCAGTGATGACGTATGGATTGGAGACTATGGCCCTTACAAAGAAAAGTGTAGAAAAGCTCAAATGCACGCAACGATCCATGGAGAGATCCATGTTTGGAGTAAGCCTAAGAGATTAGGCGCAGAACTAGAGTAGTGGATATCATGGATCGTGTAGCGAAGCTAAAATGGCAATGGGCAGGACACGTTGCAAGACAGGATACTACAAGATGGCCTCCCAGAGTTCTGAAATGGAGACCTTGGGAAAATAAAAGAGGCATCGGAAGACCTCAAAAGAGATGGACCGATGATATTGTCGCTGTGGGGGGAAAGAAATGGCTACAATTAGCCAACAACAGGGAAGAATGTAAAAATAAGGAAGAGGCCTATATCCAGCAGTGAAAAGACGAAGGCTGATGAAGAAGAAGAAGAAGATTTTGGAGAAAGCATTCTTTGGACACGTCCATCCTAGCGTCCTCGCACGATTTTCAGCGTAGCTACGTCATCGTACGTCAGTCTAGTTCGTCATGAGAAACTTGTAATGCATGCTGTTTTTCTGCCGCTCACTCTCCTAAATGTGTAGCTACAAAAAAATTCTGTATGTATGTATTTAATGTATTATTATTTATCCGAGTATATCATTGAAATAAAAATATTAGCCAACTACTTCGCCGACGGTCTCCTGCGTGAGGGGGGGAGGGGAAGCGGATATATGTGGGATAATACAGAGATTGTTCAAAGTATTATATTTTGGTATATCCATAATACAGAGATTGTTCAAAGTATTATATTTTGGTATATCCAACAAAGATACTTGATTGTATTTGGAACCTTTTGGAATGATATGCTGATGCATGATAGGAGTTAAAATTTGAAAATATTGACTTTCAGGCGTATTCTAGTAGATATGTAATAAATAATTTGAGAGAATATCATATATGTGTTAATAAGGAATATTGCTAATAAAACTCCACTTCTAAAAAATAAAATATAGAAATCATTACCAGTTGCGAAATCTGTGTAGGCATACTTACTTATTAATAACAACAGATTCGGCGTATCGGATGGACCACTCTATATATATGTTTTAGTAGGAAAATTGAATAATGTTGTAAAGGAGTTGGTATTAAAGTAATTTTAGCATGCAACTGTAGATATTGTGTATTATGAATATAAAAATTTCAACAGATTGTTAGTTAACTTTGTTAAAACCACTACCAGATTTTAGGTCTACCAGTTTCGAGACGTACCCGTCTCTTCGTCAGGACCAACACTACACCACTACATTCACAACACTACACACCTCAACCATAGTATTGTTACACTTCCACCAATAATTGATCACATGCGTGTTAGTCTAGAACGGTAGACCTAAAATCTGGTAGTGGTTTTAAATAGTTAACTAACAATCTGTTATAATGCTTTAAATATTAAAAATATTAATAATATAAAAATTTCAAATTTTTCTTAATTTTAATTGGTTACTGTTGCGAAATATGTATAGCTATTCCTCAAAATGAAACAAATCTGAGTTCACATCCCGGTAGTACTTAACTATATATTTTTTCGATACATAGATTTTTTTTCTGTAGGTATTATGTCTTTCCTATTCAATCGATTCATCTAATTTAATCAAAATATCATAGAAAAACCACCAGTGGTAGTGGTTTTTACTAAGTTAACTAACATTCTGTTATAATGTCTAACAACAAAATTAATGCTTTAAATATTAATAATATTAATAGTAATAAAATGTGTATTCATTAGAAAATATAGAATATTTCTAATTAATTTCCAATATGATTAAAAAATAACGCTTTTTAGTTTATTATTTGAAATTGTGCGTGTATATCTGCAAGAGGCTAAAAACACTTCTTCAAGATATCACATAATTATAAAGCGGCTTTGGAGCGTATTTCACGGCGCTATAAAAATGATCGCAAGCACAAAATAAAATGAACAGTTCAATAAATACTGTTTTCTATGTGCCCATAGCGCCGAAGTGTCTCAATATCTTGTGATGGATTGGTTTCCTCTACCATATTACGCGACCGCTGCTCTAGCGTAGCTCATTCGCATCCTCTTTGAGGCGCGCCCGATCGGTCCACGCGCGCCGCCGCCGCCGGTTTCCTTCACCGTACGTGTTCGGTTTGTCCGGATGTGCCTACTTTGATCCCTTTCCGGTCTTCATTTCACTTTCTCGGTCCCTTCTTTCCCTCGAGGAAGCATCCCCCCCGCCGGACTGTGTTTGATACGCGACCATCGTGTAAGGATGGAATTTTGATTGAATTTTCATATTATTTATCCTCCGTATTTGCATTTTGCGGTTGCCTGTGTCTGTCTGTGTTTGCCATTTGTCTGGCAACCCTACTATATTTTAAATATAGACATTCAATTAATCTTTGATTTACCAAACAAGCGAAGCTAGTCTGACTTTTATAAGCGCATTTACCAGCTCTTCGATAGTAATCATTCTTTATCATCTTTGTTATTGTTTTTATTTTTTGTTTCGTGATATGTAAAAGTTTTTTTTTGAGTATTGTTTGCGCTGTATTTTTCACGAAGACCCAATTTTATTACGTGGCCTCTTGTGCCTTGAAAGTTTCTAAAATCGAATAAATGATGAAATAAAATCAAAATAAAGAAAATGATGTCAACTTTTTATTTTTTCACGCCAACCGGTTTCGCTTGACTCAAGCTTCGTCAGGGCGTAATTAACAACTAAGCAATAAATACAAAGTAGCGCTTATATAAACATAATCATGGAGACAGATACTTAGAAAGAAAGAGACGAAGTACATGAGGAAGAGATAGAGTATGAATCATCTTACTACCAAACATATCGTGTCCTGAAGCAACAAGGTGTTATCTGACATTTACATCAAACTGAGATATTCAGCTTCGAAGTTTTAAATATTCAATTTTAAATTTCTAATGTGGACTTTTAATTCGTTATCCTTGAGATGAAATTTGATTTAATTAAATAATATGATTGGCGCCTTATTTCGGACACGTAATATTATTTAACTCTTGAATTAAATAAACAACTTGTCTTTTGTTTTCTTCTTAACTGCTACGATATTTGGCATGTAGCACAGTTTTGAAGAGAAAATTTTTCTAAGAATTTTGATGGAAAAAATCAAATATTACCAAAATATCACTTTTCTAAAAGGTCATGGTGATATAATTTCTGTTATAAGGTCACTGTGATATATTTTCTTTTAAAAGGTCATATATTTATTATTATTATTAGATTTATTTCGATATTTATTTCACATACACTGACAAATTAGATAATTATTTAGTAAATGAAGATTACAATAAAATTAAATTATATTACCGTTGAGACACAATGCTTGTGAAGAATGTGCGAAAAAAGATTACCACAAAAAATATAAAATATTTTAGTAACTAAATAATTAGAATATGGGAGGGATGGATGAAAATAAGACGATAGAGAAAATAAATATGTCCGAGCGTTGCATACAAGGAGCATGTTAATCAATGTTAAAAGTGTCGAATATTTGTAAGGACTGGAATGTGTGGCGCTCTATCCTCTCCGCCTTCCCCACAATTGACATACCCTGATGTAAGTAAATTTAACACTTAATTGGTCTTCCATACTGATAGTCTTTTCTGATCTCTAATAATATTTAAGACAGTCTAGCCTACTAATAATATTTAAGGCAATTTGTCTTAAAGATCTTTACTACGAATAATACTAATTTATTTAGAATCACATTAGTTTGCCATCTACTAACAATGTTTTATTATTTGAAAATGTGTATTTTGTAATGTATTAAACTTGTTATTATTATAATTAGTCAAGAAGTTGCTTAGCGCTGATTAAATTTCTGCACAAAATTCTATCTTTCTTCGTTCGTATGGAAGTTCGTTTACTGTTCTTTATTGTGTTTGGATTTTAATATTTATTTATTTATTTACTTGTATACGCCCATTACAGGCTTTTACATAAAAAATATTACATGAAACTCAAAAAGTATATACATTAAATTATATACATTAGATTTGAAAAGTCACAGAATATTTATATTGTACACTCCTGTAAGCTTATTGCTGCGAATTTGGATCTGTTCTGGATTTACAGATGGAACCCTACCGCCGGCAATTTTTTTTTCATGAAAATTAAAATCGTTCGCGCAATGTACAAATCGGTGCAGCTTGGGTCAGTTCTTTCACGACTTTCTGTTTACCAAGAATATCCAATTTGGCTCCCGTCCTTGTAACATCGGTGGTTGAGATGGGAAATCCCCGCCTGGAGCGATTCTCCGCTATTAGAAAGGGATGAAACGCTCTTCAATCCCCGCGCCACTCTGGGCGGGGGAGCGAGACAGAGGTGCGCACGAAGCGCTACGAGGGGGTGAGCCCGCGGGCCAGCACATAGGTATTCCTAAGTGGAAGATTTTTCTTGTCAGTTTCACCGTTTGTTACCTTTCGACTTTTACCACGTTGGGTTTGTGTTGTTTTAAGGATATCATTTAGATGCTGGCGGTCAAGGAAGGGTTTATAAATCTCCAGTAAATCGTTTACCAGCAGTGTACAATGGCGTGCGTGTTCGTCAGGAGTTCCATTTCCAAATCGAGGCAACGATATGAGTGAAAAAATATTAAATAGGTACACATAGAAAAATCTAAAAACATTTACTTACCACTGGAATATGAATTCAGAACCCAGTTCTTTCCGTGGAATAGCTATTAGGGGAGACCGGGCACTGTCTGTTTTCCCGGAAGTCATATCTTTGTAGCTAGGACTGAATTCCGAAGACTCAAAGATCTGCAATTCAATCCTAGTCTACCGTACTAGCCTGCAATGCGCTTCGCCTAGTTTAAGAGGAAGGACCTACGTTTAATATTTGTTGGTGTTCAAAGAATTTTAAAAGTCGTTGTGTTTGTTCTCTAACGTCTCTCATATTAGAACTTGAAAGTTTTCTAGATGCTTTAATATGTTATGTATTTAAAAATAATATTGCAGAATTATCAAGTTTCAATTGAATTAAATATATAATTTAATTACCAAAATGGTAGTATGGATACTTGCCACAGGGGAAAACCTTTTCCTATAATGTAAAATTTAAAAAAAAATCATTAGATGTGTGGCTGTCTTGCACAGGACAAAGACTAGTAGCGGGGGTTGATTCGCCTAATTTCACCATAACGAATGTTTGAGTTCACAATCTTCCGTATTATTTGTTAACAATTTAAAGACACACCCCTATTAAAATTGTTAATTTTATTACATAAACACATTAACCGTATTAAAATATTATTTAAAAACATAGCCAAATGACCGAACTCAAGCATCTGAAAGAAAATCCTTATAACGTCCTACACTGAAAAATAGAAAAATCGATATCTAAAAAGTGTGACAACTACACACGGTCTCCCCAGTCCATCTATTTATTTATAAACTATTATCTGCATATAAAAAGTGAAAAATGTTTACCTCAGCATGGTATGGATCAACAAGTTTTATGCTGTAATAACATTCATACGAACAAAATAAATAAAGGAGAAGAATTAAAACGGTATTGATACAACATGAATTCAATTAAATTCAATTCAATTTTTATTTATTCCATAATATGTATATTAAAAACTTCATATTCAAGGCATACAAATTATGAGGTTATATCTAAAAATATACATATACACACATATATACATACATACATATACATATACATACACACACACACATATATATATATATATATATATGTTATAATGAAGGTTTTCACGGGTGTTAGAAATGTTAGTATTAATTTCTTTGGGGGTAACCCGCGTCAAAATCTGGTCCTCAGAAGGACCATTCGTCAACCGACGTTTCGCCTGAATCAACGATCAAAAAGATAACGGCAGTCTCGGCCACACTATTTACAGAAAGGCTACGCACACAGACAGGTATCTCCATGCATCTTCTAACCATCACCCGGCGCAAATTGCATCAGTTGCAAATACATTGGTGTCAAGAGCAATAAAAATATCCGACTCCGACCATTGTAATGAAGAAATAAACCATCTTAAAAATTCTCTAAACAAATAATTAACAAAGTAGTTAAACGCCAGTCGGACATTGAAAATAGAAATAAAACTGTTAAAGATATTACGGAAAAACCTTTATCAACAGCCTTTTTACCATACATAAGAGGGACAACAGATAAACTCAGCCGTCTACATAGAAAATATAACATAAGAACGATATTTAGGACTGAAAACAAAATATCTAGCCTTCTACGCAGTGTAAAAGACAAAATACACCTAGAGTCCCATGATGTATACGAAATACCATGTGGATCGTGCGACCAGACATATGTTGGAAAAAGCAACAGAAAGATATCTGCTAGGGTTGCTGAACATAGAGTTGATATGACCAACAAAAAACTAACATCGTCGCTTGTCCAACACACGCTCGAAGAAGGCCACAGCATAGACTTTAATAATATACGAATAATAGCGAACGTCCAAAATGAAACAGTAAGGATATTTAGAGAAGCTATAGAGATATATAAAAGAATAAATATTATCAACAATAGAGATGATGGTATACGTCTCCCAACGGCATGGAAAAGCATTTTATTCAACAGTAGATTTCTTAGTAAAAATAAAAATAATATATTAGCGCGCAAAAATCAATTAAATATAACCACCGACACAATAGAAGCAACATCAAGTACAAAGCGCATCACAAGGAGCCAAACAAACGCCATTAAGGCCAGCAACGGCCGGGAACACCCAATATTTAATACAAAATTCCCAAAAATCATTAAGGCCAATAATGACCACAGTACCCAAATTTAGACTTTGACTTACCAGACCTCACTTGGTAATAAGCTTCCGATATGAACGGACGTGCTCGCACTGCCCCTCGTGACGGAAATTTATTAACAAGACAACCTGAAGGTGCCTGTTGTGATTCAGGCGAAACGTCGGTTGACGAATGGTCCTTCTGAGGACCAGATTTTGACGCGGGTTACCCCCAAAGAAATTAGTACTAATATATACATATATAAATATTACGACGTGAAGTACTGATGCTCCCACCAGAACTCCTCGTCGCCACCAGTTTTGCTCAGTCGGAGAAGAATGGGACTCACCTTATTTCTACATTTCAAACTCAGGGTACTTCCGGTGTCGTGTACGCTGCCCTTCAGCTGTCTCTCATTTTAACTTATTTTAAGTTGCAACAGTTCAATGACAAGGGTAATACAACGAAACATTATTTAGATAAATGTGAATTTATTCAAATGAATTTTAAACAGAAATTAATAATGCCACAGAAGGTGACAATTTTTTATGAAGTATTTTTGGGAATTTTGCACATTGAAATCCTTTTTTTTACAATAAATTGAGGTGATGATATAATTTACCACGCCTCGACATCAGCGCTAGTGGCCGCGTTATACAAGGATGGAAAAGACAGTGGAACTAATACTTTTATACTACTGGCGGTAACGCAGCGCGGGTGTCGTAGCGTGGTAATCACATTCTGCAGATTCAATCAACATCTGGTCAAAATTTCTATATCAGATTTAAAAACAAAGAAGCTACAATAGGCTGTGCGAATGCATTCGCTTGGTGACATCGAATTCAGATAACATGTCAATTTCTGGCACAAACACCGCTTCCGCACGTGGTTAGCAATGTTCCTTTTTTTAAAACAGCTCGACCTGATGCACATGTTCTTGTATTTACGGAGTCAGATAACGCGCAGCTCGCTCCAGGCGTGATGTGAAATTGATTATTAGAAAGAATTGGAATACCAGGCAAGTCGTGGTCTTCATTTTGCTGGCCTCGCATCTGAAGCAGGATTGCTCCCTTATGGGTCCAGAGAACAACCCCGCCCCGAGGCTTTGGGCTGCCGATGCAGATGATTACCGGAACATCACCTCTGCAGCTGCCCCCCAGGCGTTGCAATGGATTCACCTTTCACTCCATGCTGCGTCACCTGGCCATGGCGCGAAGCGCTCCCGTGGAAAAACCCTCTATTAACACGAGGGTTCACAGAAAGGTTCACATCTTGCGTGCTGAAGTGTCAGATTCCGAATGCGCCATTTTGTAATATCGTCCCCGCCGTTCGCGACCGCTGTGAAACTATCTGCAGTAGACCAAAGACATTATTTTTTCCATAGAGTATTTGCGGTACCTACGCGGTTAGAAATCAATTTTTGGTGCAGATAGTTGGTGCGGGGATCGATAAATTCATTTCTTTAGAGGTTTCGCGAAGAGGTGTGACGAACAGAGGTTGCTACGTCACAATATATATATTAAAATATTAATATTAAAATTATATTAAAATATCATATCATATTTATTATTAAACAATTAAAAATGTCCTGTACAATCTGGTCAAAGATGTAAGAGAATCCTACTTCGGAAAACCCCCTCAGACTCATGGAATATATCAATATCCAAAGCGAATATATTTATGAAGTCGATCTACATCGGTTTGTATAATGTATTTGACCACATTGAAAATTCCATCAATATATTTATGTTTTTCATGTCTTTCCAAAATTGTCTGGCTCATCGCATGATAAATACGCACAAGAGTTATAAATAAAAAAACTTTTTATATCTTCCGTTTTCATACCTTGATTTGACTTAGTGCATAACCAGAATCAACCAGAATAAAGTGGACGCCTACTCGCCTAGTGATCTGGTGTTCGGAAGTTCGAGCCTAGTTTCAGTAGACCACAAAATTAATTTTATTTTCATACATTTTATTTTTAAATATAAAACATCTGTTATTTATAATAAAAGAAATTTAGTTACAATAATTGAATTCAATATTAAAAAGAAGTATTTTTTATAATACTATCTTTTGTCATTAGTTTTATTTTTTAAATCTGCAATAGGGAAAAAATATATTATCAATATAATGTAAATGTATTTTGAATCTGTCTTTTATAACATTTTATAAGAACAATTATATTTCACAAAAAATTACATATCGTACAACTTGGAATATTGTGTTCTTGACGGGAACGCGCAAAAATAGGGGGTGATTCCACCGCCATATGATCAGGTCAACCTGATGGAACTGATATCGCAGATTCTCAGACGAAAGCGAGATCGTAAAAATTTCGCTGAGAATCTTAGAGCGGTCCAAAGGTTGAAGCAGGAGTCGAGTAGAGAAGAAGAAAAAGTCACAAGTAGATCTGGAGGTGAACGCAGGAGCAGAACTTAATTCTGGATTCCTTTGTCACGTTTTTTATTCAATAAAATCATCAGGGCCCGCACGCCCAGGCGCATTTTCAACGACCATTTCGGGAACCGACGACACCGACCTCTGTCGGACGGCGGGATAACTACTCATAATTCGAGTCGCAGCTCTATGAGCAGTGGTCCCGCATTCAAGATATCAATAAACCATGTAACCAAACATTCTACTTTTGCTATTTCATACTATTTTTACACATCTTTTTATTATCTTTATTTTATTTCATTAACAAATGTCTCTCAGGTTCATCCTTCATGGAAATAATCGGTAAAAGGGGGCCAGGCTCGCCAAGCTTATATTTGGTCTATCTGGCTAGCCTGGCTACACAAATTCAAAAAATTTTCTACATAAAATCATGTAAAGCCATATACAAGTAATTACAAAAATAAACTTTTTAAAATACATACATTCAAAAAATTACAATAAATAACTTCGGTTATTTTTAATAAAGAATGCGTTGAGCGCGCTAGGCATACCCAAAGGGTTTTATTTTCTTGCCCATGTGATTAAAAATATAATTAATAATTCTACTACATATAAAATAAAAATATAAAAAATCACTTTTTCTACTAAAAATGTTTATCAGAGCCAACATATGAAAATTGGCAAAAAAGGCCCGATTAAGGGCCACCGGTTTTTCTAGTCCGACACACATTGTATTATATTAAGGGGAAATACCTAGAAAGTTCGAAAAAATGCATTCTTAAATTTTTTCATTTTCTTAAAGCTTGAGGTCTTAAGAATATCTGGTGAAAGTTTCAAACAAAATTTAAAAAAAATAACAAAGTTATGTAGCTGATAATAGTGGCATCCTTTTGTTGATTAAGCGCCGCGCGACACGCAGGTAGCTGGCAGGCGGGCCCTTTTTGGCAAACGTTAGACCTGTTTTTATTATGTTTGTGGAGAGTGCTCGATAATATGGGAATTCTAAACAAGGTGGAGGACTTATATTATGGACCTGGAATCGATGATTTTATGTAATTTGAAAAATTTCGCGATTTATTTATCGCTTAATTTTCAAACGCGTTTTACTCGAAACCATGACTCGCACCCCCAGTCAAATAGTCTCTTCAAAATCTTGTCTCAGAAAATGTCATGTGCATATACGTAGTTCAATTGTTTGTCCCTAGAGGGAACTGGTGTCATTGTAATATTAACCAAAAGTATAAACATACCAAACAATCCAAACATTAACAGTGTCACGTATCGTAATTATTTTTTTGAGTTGTGACACTATTTGAGCGGGGGTGCGATGTGTTAAAAATCGGCGACCAAAATATCTCGGCAACCACTGAATGAATGATCAACTTGACATTTCTTATGGTTATTCTATACATAATTATCTAATCTTTGTCGTAGGATTTTTTTTTTCAAGTGACAGTTTTTTTTATCGGCATAATAAATCCGAATTTTTCCTTAAAAACGCTCTAAATTCAATGGCTTGCCATTTTGTCAAAAATCAATATTTTCAAAAACCCTTATGTCAAAGACTAAATTATAGTGTCAATTTTGATAGTCTTTTTGGTTTTTTTAATTTCATAATTACAGATGAAATGGGAGTAGTCTCCGCGGAGGACCTTTTTTTGGCAGTCGACAGAGCTCACAAAATTTCCTCCAATGTCGAATATTTTTTAATTAAAAAAAATTAACCTATTCTTAGAAGTGTATACTTTCATGTAGAAATATATCAATACCATAATTCATATAAGTTTCCTTTAAAAAATTCACAAAAATTATCTTTTTTTGGCGCTTCTACCTATGAAGCGCCAAAATTTTCCCCCTTCATAAACACGACTGGTATTTGATATAGGAGTTACTTTGCGGTAAAATATGCTTGTTTTATTTTTGCTATCAACCAACACTAATATTACACACACGTATAGGTATGCTTCTGTAAATACCCACTGTAGTTTCGAAAATAATTATGTGAAATTAATTAATTGACAAAAACATCCATCGTGTGTATGGTACGAGTATAATGTTTTGTTTCGGTAAAAAAATGAGAAATGTACTCGTATATTGATTCGTTTTATTATTTTGTAATGTAATATTACGTGAATATCTTTACAGCCTTTACGATGTGTAATGATATACGTGAGTTACAGAAAAGCAAAACGGTAAGAGCACATAGGAGTTGTGTTAATTTACATGCTTTATGGCTCAGGATAATGGATAAATGATAAATAATAATGGATAAATGTGAACTTTGATAAATGTTGTTTATTTATAAACCTTCAGACTTTCTGATGCATAAATGGTAAAATAAGCGAAAGGGTAGGCGCAGATATACGTGGCGGCGATCTGTTTTAGTCGTATATCTCTACTGGAATTTTATACACATATTTCGTATGTGTTTAGAAAGCACTTTTCTTCTAACACTTGTTCGTTTCGAAAGCAACCGACCACGTTGGCGATCTTCATCTTGCTTGCAGCAGCTCGAAATGGTTGGACCGTGAATTTTTCTATCCACTGCCTCGGATTTTTCAGCCCGGATGTCCTTTTTCTTTAAGGATCCCTTCTGCTCGCAATTTTGCCTTGAATGATGAGTTACACGTTGGTACTTCCTTCTGCGTCGTATGATATTGGCATCATTTTGCAATTTACGGGTTTTCGTTGTTCTGAGGATTTATTTTTCCTTTCACATCCAAAACATTGCGATGTAGTTTGTAACCCTGTTAATAAATTTTATTTTTAAAAGCCACCTGTATATCCATATTATCTTTAATATCTTAAATGATTCAAATCGCTTTGAATATGATAATTGAATAAAGAGTATGTATTTCACAATTGATTTTGAAAGCATGTTTGTATGTTTTAGAAACTTTTCATCAAAGACACATTTATTTTTAAATCTCCGCTTTGGCTTTTAAATCAGTTACAAAAATTATTAAAGTAAAAGTGAAAATGATAAACAGAACGACCGTTCGAAAGGAAGCGATTCTTCTTTTTATCCGACGCCGTGGGATACAGGTCACGCAGATATTCAAAGGAGGCTTGGGAAGGTAATATTAGGTCCTTACATATGAAATTGGCGTTTAGTATGGGAGGAACATAAAGCCGATTTTTTTTTATTATAATATATTTATTTAATCAAAGTATGTACCATTGCTATCTATGCACTTTTGCCATCTCATAGGTAGTTCATCGATCCCTTTACTAAAAAAACCATTCGGACGGGAATCAATAAAATCTTTGAAGGCGGTTTGGACTGCCCCATCGGAGTTGAATTTTTTCCTTTGCAAGAAGTTATCCAAATTTCGAAAAAAATGGTAATCTGTTGGGGCAAGGTCCGGAGAGTACGGTGGATGTCTTAGACATTCCAATTGAAGCTCCTCTAATTTGGTAGCCGTCTGTTGTGCAGTGTGTGGTCTAGCGTTATCATGAAGCAGCAGTGGCCTAGAGCGATTAACCAGCCTCGGTTGTTTAGCAGCTAGCTTTTCCATCATGGTTTGCAGTTGCTGACAATAGACATCTGCCGTAATCGTCTGGCCAGATTTAAGAAAGCTGTAGTGAACGACACCAGCACTAGTCCACCAAACGCTCACAAGTAACTTTTTTGGAGTCAATTTTCGCTTGGGGCATGGTTTGGCTGGTTCGGCAGGGTTCAGCCATTGCGATGAGCGCTTCCGATTATCGTACAGGATCCACTTTTCATCACAGGTAATGATTCGATTTAAAATCCTTCATTATTGTGCCGGTTGAGTAATGCAACGCAGCAGTCAACGCGCGTTTGTTGATTTGCTTCACTCAATTCGTGAGGTACCCACCTTTCAAGCTTTTTCACCTTACCAATTTGCTTCAAGTGGATTAAAACAGTTTTATCACTAACACCGCAGCCTGCAGCTAACTCGGATGTGGTTTGCGATGGATCCGCTTCCACAATAGCCTTCAATTCTTCATTATCAACTTTGGTCTCCGGCCGTCCACGGGGCTTGTTCTGCAGGTCGAAATTTCCAGAACGAAAACGTTGGAACCAAAAACGCACTGTGTTTTTTTTTGCGGCACCGTCGCCATACACATCATTAATCCTTCGAGCCGTTTCTGCAGCACTGGTGCCACGGTGGAACTCATACTCGTAAATAACGCGATATTTCAAGTTTTTCATTTTGTAAACTGAGTGACGCAAAGAAAAAAACAATTGAGGAAAAAACAAATAAATTATAATTTTCAAAACACAAATACATGAGTAAATAGCTGTATAAATTTGGATTTGGAATTCCTAAACAAAGAGAAGATATTTGAGATCAAATTTGCCAGTACGGCAAAACGCCAGTTTCATATGTAAGGACCTAATATATTAAGAAAAATGCACAAATATCCACGACGCAAGTAATGTTGAATATTACCGCGGCTACTCGTCGACCGGGCCCTTTGGAAAGACGGGAAAGATTCTGACTTACTCGGACCCTTTGCGTGGAAAATAGAAAATGCCTCTTGCTCTACATATCGATTTTTCACTCGGGATTCATCTGCCTCGGTGTCCACCTCCCATGCATCGAACTCCTGTAATTTGGCTTTAGCACACCGTAACATGCATATTGTATTTTATTTGCAGAAAATTTTTACACATTATTTGATGTGTACTCAGTATTTAATATAAAAAATAGAGGAATATATTTGCTGACTGACTGACGAAGCTGACTACATTTCTCCGAATATGTTATGAAAGAAAGGAAAAAAGAACTCTGAAGTAGGTATATAATTTTATCATTATTAAATAAGTATCCTAACCGATATACAACACAAGTAGATTAGCCTTTATTGATTCATTAATGATACATGGTACATGGCACGTATATGACGATAGGTAAGTTTATTGATACTAAATATAATAAAATACATTTGATATTTATTGAAAAATATTTATGCCATATTTACGACATATTTAAATAAGTTTTAAAATTTGGTCATTTCGCTTAAGTTTTTATCACTCTGATGATGGAAAACGAAACTGATTAGTTTAATAATTAATATCATCTGGTTAAATACGAAGATAATTTTATAATATTGTAAATATAATATAATCATTATAAAACATGACTTAAGACCATCGACGATATAAACATGTTAATGAATATGTTAATCTTCACGAGACTTCAATCTTGCTGTATGATTATTCAGCCTTACTTACTTACTCACATATGTGTAGTAATATTTGGAAAAATAAATAAAGTGGTTTGCGTCATTTCTAAATAAAGATTGCCGTTATTTTCTTTTTCTAAGAATTCCAAACACGTAGAACTTAAGAAGTAAATCATGCATTTCTCATTTGATATTTGTTATAATTTGTTTTTAAATGGTATCAGTTAACTTTTGTACAGCTTTATTCTTGCCTCTCTGTAAATATATTTTATCTCGCAAATTTTATTAAAATTAACAATATACACTAGCACACTAGCTAACCACGTCAGTATTCATGAACTATAGAATATAGAGCCAGTCATTTGTGATATCGAAACAATCATACTACTACTCATAAGTACTACTTTATAACGTTGAACGTTTCGTCAATTGAGATATAGATATTTTGATTTCAAATTGTGTTGCCACCATAATAATAAATATTTTATTCTAATTATGCAAATAGAATATTCCATTCTTCGTTTTCAGTTTTAATACAATCGCATTCTGTTATAGTAAGAATACTTAAGGTGTTTATGTAGTAATAATTATTCCGAATTTATTAATCATATTTTGGGTATGAATCATTTTTTTGATATTAGTAAGGATTTTCAAATTTTACATGCAGAATTACAGTTGGATAATTTAGAAATTTAGGAAACACAATAGTGTTAATAATAAATTGAATATTATAAATAACCAGGTCCTCTTTACAAATATGTGTTTGTTTTAAATTTGTTTTCACGTTATTAGGTACTTAATTATTTATTCATCTTCCATATATTTATTTTTATTTTGTTATTGGTTATTCAATTTTTAATTTTTAGTATACGTTGTATCCTAATGAAAGAACTTTCCGAAACATGTTGGTATTTTCCACAAATTAGTGGTGAAAACAAAGCATATTTTTATTGATTATAAAAATAAATATGGTTTTTAATACTTAACTTCCTACATTTCTAGATTCTAGATTAGAATAGACATATTCTAGAATAATTACAGAATTATTTAAGAATAACTACCGAAAATTAATTGAAAAATAATTTTTACGTTTCCGGGGATATTATTATAAAGTATATTTTTTACTGAAATGTTTGAGAGGATTTTGAAAATCCGTTAAAATACTTCCTCGCATCCTATTGGGTGATTTCTTCCTCCTCTTGCTATCGACAAAGTCTCGTGTTGCGCTCGGTTCCCCAATTCTGTGTATCGGTGTCAAACTAATTTTCTTTTTGATTTATAGCTCTTTCAATTTCGCACCGTTTTTTCTGCTTGTGAGGTATACAGTACTTTTTGCGTTCTCGCTCAATTTTCTTTATTTACTTTATCCATACTCAATTTTTTGTTCCAAACAACACATTATTTAAATAGAAAAAATATTAACAGAATATTAGTAAACTTAGTAAAAACCACTACCAGATTTACGGTCTACCGGTTTCTAGACGTACCCGTCTCTTCGTCACGACCAACACTACATTACTATATTCACAACACTATACACCCCAACCATAGTATTGTTAAACTATCACCACTATTGATCACATGCGTGTTAATCTTGTCAGAGACAAGCATGCACTGATTTATAGCCTACTGAACAATTCAGGAATCTAAAGAGAGAGAATGAGAGGGGGCGGGATCTAATGTGGGTGTTACCATATCTTTTGTGAATGTTAATTAAACAAAGGGCTACATGGAAAATTAATTTGGTTATTAATGAGAGGTACTCTATTATTCACCGCCTCCCTAATGTAAAAAATATCTAAATTATTCAATTTTAAACCTTTATTATTAGTATTTAATATTTTCACTCCTATTTTTGGGTCAAATTTATGATTATTTTCTATGAGGTGGTTGGAAAATTCGGAAAAATTGTTGTTATTAAGAAACCTCATGTGTTCTTTGATTCTAGTATTAAAATTACGAGATATCCTTCCAATACAAGGTGCTGGACACGAGCTACATGTTAACTGGTAGATTCCTGAGTTGTCCATTATATAATTTTTATCTTTATTGTTAATAAGTATTTTTCTTCTGTTATTGTTAGTATAAAAAGCTGGTTTAATAATAATATTTTTTTTTTTTCCCTTCTACCGATAACTTTAACCAGGCGCTACCAAAACTTTTTCTTTAAAAGAATCTTAAAAAGATTTTGGGAACGACGAGAATCGATCTTGTTACCTTTTGAATGAAATTTAAAATAAATTAAATTTTAATAAATATTATTGTCAAGGTTCATTATCACTCTCGTCGATAACGGCCTGGCAAGCCGAAACAGCTGTCACATTTAAAGTAACGCTTAACCTGCAGAAGTTGATAATATTTATTAAAAATTAATTTATTTTAAATTCCATTAAAAATAAATATGGAGTTTTACAAAGAAAACACAAAAACCATACATAAAAAAATCACATTTCACTACTAAGAGAGTGCTCTACTATTTTGTTATTCGACTCATTAGACTCTGGAGCTGAATTCTCACAACAGTGTACATACAATGATGTTTTTTTTAGAATTGCATGCATTAGTTAAAATTTTAATATACTCGCATGTGCATTATTATTTATACATTCGCAACATCAAATTTAAATGACAATATTGTTTTTTTATAATAGGTCCACCTACTGAACTTAGTAACCATCTTAATTTTAAAGTACTTATTAATAAAGTGCTTAAAATAATTATCATTAAATTGGATGGAAAACATAACAGACGAAGGCCAAATCCATCAATAATATGAGCTTAAAACGCTGCTTAACATATATTTTCACGTCTAATTAGTATCTTTCGACAGTGCGGTATTAAGTATCCTCACTTGACATGGGGTAGACCCGGCTGGGTTAAGTTTAACTGAAGGAATTCATATATTTCGAACCATATTCTAGGCACGGATTATATTATGATACACGTGTTTGTGATATTTTGTGCATTTTTGTTATTATTTACATTATTTATTCATTTTTTTTGTAATCAAAATTAAATATTTAACTTTAATTAATAAAAATAAACTTAGTTTTCACCACTTTTGTATTGAAAATATCATCATGTTTCAGAGCCCATGGTCCCTTCGTCAGGATACAATTGTATACTAACAAAATTAAGTTAAAAAAATCGAAAAAAAAAATCACAAATAAATTTAAAAAAGAAAAAGTGTTAATAGTAAATTGAATATTATAAATAACCAGGTCCTTTTTACAAATAGTTCTCTATTAAATTTATTTTCATGGTAAGTAGGTATTATTATTCATTTTCCATATGTAACTTTTAAAATATTTTGATTGTAATTGATATAAATTAACTTTGTTAAAACCACTTATTTATTGAAAAAATTCAACATGTTTCGAAGCCAATGGCTTCTCAGGATAACTTCTTTCATCCTGACGATGAAGCCATTGGCTTCGAAACATGTTGAATTTTTTCAATAAATAAGTTTTTTTTTACAAAGTTAATTTATATCAATTATAATTATGTTACCACAAAATAAATTTTCTACATTTGAAGAAGAAATTATTTTGATTGTCTATACTTCGATCTTTGAATTTAATTTTGTTGGTATACAATTGTATCCTGACGAAGGGGATATGTGTTTTCAAGGTATAATTTTGAAAGGAAACAAACCGTAATCATTAATGAATTTATTCCTGCCAATTGCTTTGAAAAGCGAGTAAGGATACAACGGTGAATATATGTTTTCAATTAAGGCTATTCATCTTATACGCGAACTGATACACGTAACGAATTCTCCTTAAATAAACACATTGCAGCATTATGATATGTGAAGCATTGATTAGATCGTTCAACGTTTATTTGAAACATGATAATATAATTTTCTTTCGTCTTTTGTTTAAGATCGCTGTCTTCCTCATATTATATTCACGATGTTATAAGCTTGTTCTTCAATAGATTTTCCTTGTACCATCAATAAATCTTTTATGAACTTGTTTTTCTTGAAGTTCGCAGAATTATTTTACCACTGTTTTTCGGTATTGCGTTCTTAGTTACTGTAGCATTTACATGTTCAAACAACTATGCCACATCTACGTAAATGTACATACATATGAGTTAGTTTTGGAATACTTCAAGTTCAGCTTCTGGCCCTAAAAAGTACTTTCATCCCTGTAAATTGCAGGCGGCATCCTGTTCCCTGCACTGTCTATTAACATGACTAAGTTTCTGATGCGTCGCGTGTACCTATTGTACCGATGTGCCGGTTCAAGACCGTACAGGAACCGAGACAAATCGTGGACGACATTATTTTTTACCATCATCACTTATTTAGCTTGTAAATCGAAATTTATTTTCAAATCAATTAATTATACATTTCTATGATTAGAATGTGGTGGTATATTATTTGTTAAAATGAAATCTATATCTGATATTACAAATATGTTCTTCTACAATTGAGATATTCGCTCTCACTCTGATTTAAATTCATATTTGAATGTACCTTCTGTTATCTGCGTTGCTCAGGAATGTACGCAGTAATTTTTTTTTATTTAGAATGCAGCCAATACCATGGAGCTAGGCACAAAGGATTCCTATTTTTAATTGGTTGTTTTCGTACAATATGAGTTTTTCAATTTTCAATTGGGCAATACTACACTAACTTTATTTAAATAAAGTTCGAAAACCTGAAATATGTTTATGGATGGAAATGGAAATTGGGTTGATATACATATAAATAAGTACCGTTTTATTATTGAAATATTATTGAAACTCTCATTTTACCAAATGTTATAAATCGATATTATTTATATATTACTTCTTTCCATTTAAATGGCAGTTTATTTTTCTTAAAGAATTTTGCGACATTAAAAAAATGTAGTTACCTATTTGATATTTGTTACATGTAATTTATACGATTCAAATTATTTTTGTACATTTACGCAGTAAAAGCAAAAGTGCCTCTTCTCTTTATTAATACTTCAAATCAGAATAACTCTTTCAAATAGTGTTTTGTTTATAGATTGATGTAAACCAACTGAGACGCGCCGTATTATAGCACGTGAAAAACAAAAATCAATCATATCAGTTGTTTTGTTTCTCCTTGACTCACATTGTCTGCCCGCCTTGAATGATGGTTATATTATACCGATACACCGCCGGGCAGAGCCGCCTGGGGGCGGGGGCGGAGGCTGTCGGGTGCTCCACACTCCGCGCCCGGGGAGGCGTCCCTGTATGTTCAGCTATGGCGTGTTGTAGCGTGAAAGAACCACTCCAAGTGGACATAAACGTGACATTCATTTAAATATATTACTTTTACACATAGACATTTATATATTTCCACATCAATTATTTATTATACTTATTATTACAAGGCACAACAAGATATAATAGGACAGCCATTATGGAAGTTGTTTATCAAAAATATGTGTGCAATGAAGATTTTTTTTAAAATTCCAAAGGAGATAAGAAAGTAACACAAAATGTGTACATTTAGTATAAAGCTTTATTTTGTAAAAAATAATGTGGAAATGACAAACAAAATTTTATTTGTTCACTTCATTCATCCAAACACAATTGCATTTTTCTGTTAAAATATGTATATTATTCTGCGAAAAGATTCAGTAAAACAAATAAATTGTTCTTAAAAAGTTTAAATAAGAGTACATTGAATTCTGTAATTTTCGTATTTTATACACTATTTTCAAGGCAGGTAGTAAAGGTGTTTAAAAATCTACCTGCTCCAACTCAATGTGATTTTATATGCGAGCGAAAATCAAAGAACTACTTACTACTTATACTTAAGTTAAGAACTAATACTTCTCATGCAGCACCGACCAGTTCTGTAAATCGAGGGCTAGAATGCATCCGAAATGCTTATGAATCCAGTAATGATGTTTTGCTCTCGTTCCGTACCTGACATGACACAAAAATTATCGATTAATTGTATTTATATATTTATATCTGAGGTCCATATCGGAGGACTCAGACTACAAAGCCCCACAAAAGATAAGGCATAAATTATGAATTTTTTTAAACATATATAAACAATAAATCGCGCAACTCAAAAATTCACAACTAAATAAAAATCAGCACATTAAAGTTTAATTTTTTTGTTAAAATCCTTATTTTTTATACAAAAATTTATTTGATGAATATTATTGAAAATTTCTATGTAAACCAGCGTTAAGGGGACGCCGAGGTAAGGCAGGATGTCACTGGAAAGATTTTTATTGTGAAAGCTTTTCCTTTGAAATATAATACAGTCTTGTCTTGTGAAAATATTATGTATCAAGTTACTGAAATGTGTTTTCTTTTATATACTCACGTGATGTATTTTTGAAGAGACTTATCAAACAAATCTAATATAATAACAGAGGGATTATGTGGTTAGTAGATATAAGTCCGAAAATATGCCATTTTTTCATTTTTTATTAAAATATGCATTCAATATTATCGCTATTTAAAGGAATTTACGTAATAATATTTTTACTTATTACATCCGGCAACCTAATAATGTACAGAACTTAGCTGTGCATAAAACGGCCAGTCCATTATATCGTTAGTTTTCCAAAAACATCGAGCCACTTTCATATAAAATTGATAAAAACCGTTTACTGAAAATATGGCGAGAAATTTATTTTAAAACTTTAAAATATTTAAAAACACCAAAATTTCTCTAATTTATTCTTGAATCCTCGTGAATTTTGTGCACATATATTATTGTTAATTTTAAAGCGACGAGCATAGAAGTAATTGTGAAGATTGTTTTTCACAAAAGTAATTACTTTTACTTCTAAGTTTTGATGCGTTCAATAAGAATATTATAGGAAGAGCAGCATTTTCTCACATGTCTTGTCTGATTCTGGAAGAAGAAGAATTGAAGATTTTGGAAGAAGTGAAGAAAGAAACTAAAGCATTTTTTTTACTTTTAACGGCCAAGAGGCCTAATTACAGAGACGAAACACATCACAAAATACCCAGGCTTGAGTAAATCACATAGAATAGTTATGACCTCACCGGCAATCGAATCCGGATACCGCCACCTTAAACGAAAGATAATAATAATTATTATTATTATTATAAATGATTTTGTTAGCGATAGGTTAGCGGGGATCTAAATTATTTTATTAAAAAATTATTTCGCTCGTTGCGAATCTTCGAAAGCACCAAAATATAAATGCTGATTTATTAATATAAGCTGTACGTTACGTATTCCAACATATTTTTTTAGTTATTCAATTTTAGTTCGTCGACTTTTTTACCTATCAAATTTATTTTTATTTACAGTATTTTGTTATATTATGTCGATATATATAATATTAAATTATGTCGAATTTTTTTTTTGGGGGCTGCTGGAATTTAAAAAAATATGACTTTCTGTGCAGTTCCTCGATTATAAAATATAACCGAAGCCTCAAGGCAGTATCTACTGCAGATCGGAGCCAAGTGGGACGGGGATAACTTGATAAGAAGATAATGGATAGGGGGCTTTTACGATTATTATCATGTTTACTAAAAATGCATTATTAAATTAATTATTAATTTTTTTCTTCTTTCAGATTTTTCTACTTATACCACTTCTCGTTCTATGCATATCACTACCGATTCAACGGGCAGTATAGCAGTTTGGCCCTTGTTACTTCGTGGCTGTTTATTCAGGTAAAATATAATCTATTTATTTTTATACATTTATCGCAAATACTTTGTGGTTATTCATTAAAATCAAATTTATAATACTGGAGAAATTATGAATTAATTAATTACCCGCTTAAATGTAATAGTATTAATATTATGATTAGTCTTTTTATTACTCTGATGAAGGAAATATTTGTTTTCGAAACAGGTTGGAAAAATATACAAACTTTAGTGATGGATTGTTCGTACATATTTACCTCTGTGAACACGAATTTGGGTATTATTTGAAATGCACTAGACTGGATTTGAAACACTGAAATGTAAATTCATGAATAATTTTTTACCATGGTAATTTATTGGAAACTACTGACCATTGTAGGCAGCAAGGTTTCAAAGGCTATGCATGTAATACTTACTACTAGGTCTACTGTCTTCGGATTAAATGCTTAATTCCTCGAAATAATAGGTTCCCTATCCTCGGGACAAAGGCCACGGGGAATTAATCATCAGAGCCTTACACATACACACGCGCTTCCCACTTAGTGCCCTATTATCAGGTCTTGCTGAGCAGCTGTATACAGTGGTACAGAAACCCGCTATATCGGCTTGAACATAAGATAAAAATGCGCCACCCTTCCTGCGGCACGGCGACCATCCATCACGATCCCCCATTTCCATTTCCTCTGGGTTGAGATGGACTGCCCCTTAACCCGATTCTGCTCTGGAACATTTATTATATCATACCTGTTGAAAATTCAACCAACTGTACACAACTGCAGCAATTGCTTATTCTTGGCCTTTGGTTTCAGTGGGTTTTTGTTTTTTCTTTTTTTTTACCCAGAAATAACAATCATGAATTATCGATCGATTTTTTTTTTCACTATACAATTGGTGAATTAACTATATATTTTTTTTAATGTTTTCTGATATCTCGGATTTGAATTTCATTCTGAATTTACAATTTTTCATCTGTGTATGAAAAACTTACTGAAACAAAATGATCGATTATTATTTTTCGTTGTTTCGTTTTTCGTCGGTTAATGTGTAGTTTTTTGATCTCGGTCGATTTTATTATTGTTTGTGATATTTTCTCTTTCAACAAAATAGTATAATAAACGTGATAAGTGTTTACCTGTAATGGAGGAATTAATAGGAATAATTGGGTATTTTTTTGGTAATTGGATAATAACGAAATTGGATAAGTTTTCTATCGAATAGGCTATCAAAGCCTTTTTGAGCTGAAAAATTTTAAAACCAAATTTTTTAATCAATTATAAAGGCATGCAGAAAAATCAAATCAACGAAATAATATTTTGGCTGCTACCGGAACTCGAACCCAGATCTCCTCTCTTTCCGGGAAGGTGTGTTACCATTACACCACAGCAGCCTGGTATATTTTCTGCCAACATAACGACCTTATATTTCCAAGTAACATAAAAGAAAATAGCAAACCTGATAACTTCAACAAAATTTTCAATGAAAGTATAGTAGAAATCAACAAGTCATTACCGAATGTAACAGAGATACCTATAACTGAGAATAGAATATAGGAGAATAAAATTTTCAAAAAACAGATCTAATAAATACTATGAATAAAATAAATTCAAAAAGGAGTAGTGATGGTATAACCGTAAATACAATAAAGGACTCTCTATCAGTAACAGGAGAAACATTGTTAAGTATAATAAATAAATCATTAGTTAGCGGTAGATTTCCATTTACACGGAAAACATTAATGGTAATACCAATTCCAAAAATAAAAAATACAAAGCAGTGTGAAGAATTCCGGCCAGTAAATACTCTGCCCAAATATGAACAAATACTTGAAGTAATAATAAAGGAACACATTGTAAAATACATTGAAAAACATAGTATACTGTGCGAGGAACAATCGGGATTCCGAGAAGCAAACTCATGCGAAACTGCAATAAACGTAGTAATCGGAGAATGGAAAATAGAAATAGAAAATAATAATTTCACAATAGCTATTTTCTTAGAGCTTTTGAGACAATAGATAGACATAGATTAGTAGATAAATTACAAAAAATAGGATTTTCGAATAAAGCCAAGATTTGCATAGCAGAATATTTAAAAGACCGAAAACAACAAAATAAAGTAAACAATAAATTCTCAGAATGTATAGAAAACAATCTAAGAGTGCCACAAGGATCTGTATTAGGCCCTGTATTGTTTATTATATATAAAAATGATATGTGCAAGATATTAAAAAAGTGTATAGTCAGGCTGTTTGCCGACAATACTTTAATATACACATCTAGAGAAAACTTGGATGAATTAGTAAGAATGCTAAATGAATAATTAATTAATATATCGAATTGGCTTAAACTGAATAAATTAAAATTAAATTAAAAAAGAAACAAAAGGTATGTTAATAAGAAATAAAAGGAAAAATGATGAGACAAAGATGAGACAAAGACAAAGGCCCAAAACTCTGTACATCAATTATTGTTTTTTTTCAAGATTGATTAATTATATGGCTGTAAGAAAACCAATAAATTAAAATAAAAATAAAAAATTGAAATAGAGATTGATGAAGAAGAAATAGAAATAGTGGATACAACAATATATTTGGGGATAATTATAGACTCTTAATTATCATTTAAAAAACATGCTGAATACATAATAAAGAAAATTGCAAAGAAAGTATCATTCTTAGGAAGAATAAGACCAAAATTGACTAAAGAAACAGCGATAACAATGTATAAATCAATAATTGCTCCTCATTTTTAATATTGCGCCACTATTTTGTACCTATGTAATGAAAGAGATATAAGAAAATTACAAATTCAACAGAATAGAGCAGTGAGGATAATTCTGCAGATAAATAGATATTCCAAAATTAAAAAGATGCTCTCAAATTTAAATTGGATCAATATAAAACAAGGATTAAAATTAAATACAATGATATTCATTCACAAAATATTAATCGACAAAATGCCAAATATTTTTAAAAATAAGATCAAATATAACACAGAGATACATAGACATAATACAAGAAACGCAAACAAAATAAGTATTCCAAATAGAAAAAAGACCAACAAACAAAATTGTATTTATTACAAGGGAATAAATTAGTATAATAGCCTGCCAGAAGGTATGAAGAAGCTGAGTAGAATCGATATGTTCAAACAATAATGTAAGTACAATAGGTAGATGTATAATGTTTATAATATTAATATTAATATTGGGATAATTTATATACCGCCGTTTTTGCGAATACTCACCTCAAGGGCGCTTAAAATATAAAATAAAAATATTAGCTAATGTTAAGGGGGGGTAAGGTTAATTCGTACAAAAAAAGGCATGTTTTGTGAATTTTTTGTGACGACACAGTTAAAATCTTTTTATTAAAACCAATGGTACATTAAAGTATGACATTTGAAGATTATTGTGTAAAATTTTCAAGAAGAAATATTAAAAAATACGGCAATGGCAGCAATTATTCGGACGTGTCTCGGAAAAAAGTAGAATTGCGGTGTCCATCATAACTTGGTGCTAGATGATCTGAAATCAAAAAATCAAAGTTCATTCGTTACATAATAGGTTTTCCCAGGTAACGCTGGGAGGGTCTTTTGAAATTTCAATTTTTCAATTTTTTGGAACAGTTTGAAGAGAAAAACGAGATTTTTTGCGATAAATATCGACTAATTTTATTAAAAAATAAAAATTAATAACATATTTGAAGAAAAGTCTCCAGCGTTACCTCGTGAATTATGTACAGAAATAGTGTTCAAAATTTCAAAAGGCTCTGTGCAGTAGTTTTGAAGTTATGATGGACACCGACTTTGAAACGTGAGATGTGGGGAAAACGCTTTAAAGTTTTGCACACTGTAAAATTCAAAATAAAACTCATCACTTATTTTATACTTACACATAATTGTCGATGCCATGTTCACACAGCAAAGAGCTTTCATCATCAGCACCTTTTTGTGCATCCACTTTCTCTTTTTTTTTAAAGCGATTGTCACAAATTTGTGTATTGCTTTGTATATCTGCCGCTGGAGGACGCCGTAATGATAACACACCTTCCCGGAAAGAGAGGTGATCTGGATTCGAGTCCCGGTAGCAGCCAAAATATATTTTTTTAATTTGATTTTTCTGCATGTGTTTCTAATTGATTAACAAATTTGGTTTTAAATTTCACAGAAATTTACTGTGAAAAAAATTGAACTTCACAATAAGAATGTGTTCCTTAATAGTTAATATAATATAAATGAAGATTTTTTAATTTAGGTATCGAGAGGTGTCTCCCTCTCATGTAGAATACTAACTGCATACGCTTGTGCATGCAGTCATTATAGTGAAGAGATCGTAATACCATTTTTTTCGTATACAGAACTCTTGTTCCTTCAACATTTATACACCTCAAACTCGTCGTTTGTCAAGGCTACTTAAAGGAACACCTTTCAGTATTTGGTTTACCTGGCTATCCCAAGTCTTCCACCGGCCTTTATTTTCGGTGCCGTCAACACTTATGTCATATACCATTTCTACTGTTCTCTTCTTATTTATTCGTTTCACAGATCAAACCGCCTATCCCTTTATTCTGTTCACCCTGGTAAGATCAGTTTTACATTCACTTCAAATTTGTTCATTCTTTATTCTCATGAATATATTTTCCTTATTTATATGATCATTTGTCGTTGCATTCAATTTACTTTATTTTACCTTCTGTCAAATTTATTTACAAACAATACGGGTGTTAATTAGTTCCGCTAGTTCCATTCCGCGTTAAAATGACTTCATCCTAAATGCAGCCGAGTAAACCATGCGATATTCATCGGGAACTGGAACTAGAAATGGCGTTTCGGTACATCGGCGATGTCATCCAAGATAGTATCATTACTTTGAGTGATCGGTAGGATAACTGTGTGCATCTTGAGGATTCCATTTCTTCTCGCGACAACCATTAATTTGTATTACAATATTTTTGAATGATTTATATAGCGCGGTTTTTGTGACAAGGCACTTCGAGAGCACTTTAATTAATTATACTCGGATTAAATTTCACGTTAGGATTCCGCTGAGTTAGTGTGAGTGTTACCGTATGTAACAGGCACAGTGTGTCAGTGTATCGATTCCTCTTAGTGTTTTAAATAGCCACTCGGTCATCGAGGACGGAAAGGTCGTTTGGAAATTTTTTAAACGAGAAGTTCGATTAAAAGACTTTTATTTTAATTACTTTTAATTGGGAAAGTTGTTTAAACATATTTATATTTTTTAAATGCATAACATGTATGTATATTTCTCCCTGTATTCTCATGTATTTGCCAACATTTGTCTTAATCGACTCTAATTATAGGTTTGCCAATCATTATGAATATACCAAATTACTCTACAAAAACCATTCACTAAAAATAAATATGCAATATATGTATGTTTCGACAAACACTTTGTATACAAGATACACTTAAATCTTTATCTATGACATATATGTATGTACATGGCGTCGAAATACGTAAAAATGTATGTCGCTTAAAAGCATAATGCATACGAAAATATTTTTTTTCTGTTTTATCTTCTATGACTTTTTCGACACCATGTATTATCATGTAACACCTTTTTAAAAAATTACCTTTTTTGGAGCAGACTGTCATGCACACAACTCAACTGAAAGACACTGCGAAACCTGGTCTTAGTAAAGTTCAAAGGAATGTCTGATTAAAGTTTTCAAGTGTTGTTAGTTATTTTCATATGATTTTCCCCGGTTCTCGTGTTTTACGCCAACCTTACATTTGTTGCGTAACGCCCGACATTATTTTTACGTCACAAAACTATTTGAGGCTTGAGGACGGGGAAAATAAAAATACGGGGTCGGCGAGCGCGCGCCCAAACTTTCGGACCTCCTTAACAAAGTTACTTCCCGTGAAATATTCCGGTGTCTTTTTTGAGTTATTGCCCTTTGCCAGATTATGATGTCCCGAAATCTTATTACCCGCCCGGCGGTCCATTTATTTCACAACTCGTCCACATGTCGCCCGCCGTAGCTCCGCTCGTATTTCCCGCACGCTCCGCAAATATTTTGGTGATATTTTATAAAGCCCTTAAAACTTGCTCATTTCGCACGCCCAATTTGTGTTTCGTAACTTTATATTTTCCGGTATCGTGTATATTTTTTTCTTTGTATTTTATCGATTTCAGACTTGTTCCCTCTTTGGCGATTTAAATGTATCGCAACGGCTGCTGCTTAGTGTCAACATAGTTTAACTGTAAAATGTATCAAATAAATCATCTAAATATTTATTCATGTGTTCATTTATTCAAAATGTTTATGCTAGGTGGACGTATTTATATACATAATTTTTTCGTATTTTCAAAAAACTGACCCATAAAAACCAAGTTTTTATTATAATCCCTTTATCGTTTACTAGTTGAAACAGGTCTTCTTGCCTATCCCACGCGTCGGGCTCGAGTCAGGCGACGCTACGAAAGAAAGTAATAAAAAAATTCTAAAAATCCAAAATTATACTATAATTTAAAAAAAATTTAAACGAAAATTTGTTAGATCATTTTTATCGTCGCCACGAATCTACCTGCAAAGTTTCAACTCGATTGGATCACGGGAAAAGGTTAAAAATCGATCCAAAGTTTTTTCGACAGACAAGCCAACAAGCAGACAAGAAAACACTACAAGTTAAAAGAAAGGGAGTAAAAAAGGAAATAATGTGTACTTTTATCTTACCTAATATTTATTTATACCTTTATATCTTTTTATCTAATACTAGCTGTGCCCGCAGCTTCGCGCGCGTGGAATTCAGTTCGAGACTAAAAGCCAATATTTATCTACATACGATATTCTGATTTATTTTGATAAGAATTTAACGTTACCTTCTTAAATTATCTCCGACAGATTAAAATTAATTTTAAATATATTTTTATTCATATTTTGTCAATTTGTGAATTAACCTTAATATGTAGATATATGTCGTCGTGCACTTTTTATAGGCCTTTTGTATCTAGAGATACAAATTATACTTTTTTTTTACTCTGCAGATAAGTCTGCATATGCGATTTTCTTTTTATATGCCTGTCTTTAGGCAAACTTTTTCAACATTTATTTGTATGGACAATACGTCAGAACGTTAAATATTATCTATGGATAAATAATAAAATGTAGTGTTTCTCAAAAAAAGTAGTCCAAAGGATAGTCACATTTTGCGGATGCAAAATATTTAATCTCCTGTGGATTTCTTTCACACCGAGAATGTCAGTTTTGATTATAGAAAAAGCCAAGTAACTAAAAATGTGCTTCATCTGAAAAGATTTTTTTTAGCAAAATTCCGATCATTTTCAAGCTAATCTAGAGCCCAGCCAGCAGTCACGACGGATACTTTGGTTCTTGGGTCAACGCAATCTTTAGTATCGTGAAGAGTAAAATCATTTTTCAATTTTACGATACGCACTTATTAGGATCCAAAGTTTGACGAAGTTCACGTTGAGTATTTCCAAATATATTTTCATATTTTTTTGTTAAATACTAAACGTCACGTGGTACAAGCGTGTACTTAACCGTGGTCGATTGTCATAGTATACTTAAATAAATTAAAAATAAAAACAAAAAATCAGAGAAAACTATGGCTTTGCTGCAGTGCTATGCTATGCTGCGCTGCAATGCTGTGACATTTTAAAATCTTATCATTCGTATTAAAAAAATATATATACCTAAATAAGTAGTAACGTCTGCTCGATACGGCATTATATACGTGTTGTGATGCCGTCAAAATATAGACTCGATAGAAATCTTAGTATATCCCTGCGTATTACTACTTGCCTAATTAAAGTAATAAATAATTATTTACAATAATTTGTCTTTTTTTATCAGATTTAAAAAAATAGTTCTGTTATCAAATGCAGCAAAGTCTGATGAAAAAATGTTTCAAAGAAATATTTAGTTAAATTCAGGTATTTAGATATTTATTTCTCATTAATAAATAAACGTCGTACAGATAATGTGATTTTTTAAAATTTTGAGAAAATTCTTTCTCTTCTCGATTTAAAAATTGTTTGTTCACGGATTGTGGATTTGGTCAAGTTATTGGATGGGAGATGGATTGTATGAGGTTTATGGAGCGATCAGTGGGTAGTTATGAAGGCAAACACCATGTATTATCACGATGTACTATCACTATGTATTATCACCATATATTATAACCATGTATTATCACCATGTATTAACGCCATGTATTATCACCATGTATTATCGTCTAATATTTTTTTAATGTAAATATTACCTACTTTTGGAACAGACTGTTATGCACACAAGTCATAAGTCACAGCGCCCTTATCTTATCTTTTTTCGGATCCAGTTAAAAATCGCCACAGCACTGGTTCCTCCCTTAGCTGAAGAGCCGTAGATCTCACAATTCTCGTGGCACTTTCTTTCTTATCATATGGTTTTGTACGCGCACGAAATGGCACACACAGTACAAAAGCAGTAAAGGCAGTAAAAAAAAGTCATAGATATTGTATCAAAAGTCATAGATAGATTAAATTTTAGTAGGGCGCGCACTATGGAAAGGCGCGGGAGAAGGTGGGTGTATTCAGTTATATCTGGTACTGTTCATAAAGATCGAACAAAAATTATCCTTAATGACAAAAATATTCTCAGGATCTTCTGGCCGTTCAAAACCTTCTGATTAGAGTTTACTGGGCTATTCTCTACGTCGACGCGACTGCGACGACGTCAGCTCAAAAGATGCATTTAATAGTTCTGTTTATAATCTGAATAACTTTTTTATACGTTCATTATTTTAAATAACATATTTTAGAGTTCAGATGTTTACGTATTTTGAAGTATCTAATTAATCCAATTGAATTATAAATAAAATACGAATATGCACAATAATGTGAGAGACAATTTTATTTAATTTATTAACGCCTTTAACGTTATTTTATTAAATGCTTTTATACATAAACGCAAATATATAATTAATATAAATTAACTTTGTTTAAACCACTTATTTATTGAAAAAAATCAACATGTTTCAAAGCCAATGGCTTCTTCATCAGGAAAACAAAAATAATATTTAAAAATCGAGGTATAGATCAACATATTAAAAAGTTATATATGGAAAATAATAATATAAAGTACCTAATTAATATGAAAATAAATTTAAAAGATAACTATTTGCAAAAAGGACCTGATTATTTATAATATTCAATTTACTATTTACACTCTTTCTTATTTCCAAAATTTCTAATTTATCAAATTGTGATTCTGTATAATTTGTATGTAAAATTTGTAAACCCTTATTAATATCAAAAGAATGACCCGTAGCCAAAAGATGGTTAGCAAATTCAGAATAATTATTACTATTTAAACACCTTAAGTGTTCTTTAATTCTAATTTCAAAATTTCTACACGTTTTTCCTATATAAAAATAATCACAATCATTAAAAATTAATTTATAAACACCCGATTTTTTTTTAAAATTATCCTTATCTTTATTATTTAATATGTATTTTTTTAATTTATTATTACTATAAAAAGCTGGTTGAATAACATTTGAAATATTTTAAACTATTGAATTAGAAACTTCATTATTTATATTATATTATTTTTGTTTTCCTGATGAAGAAGGCATTGGCTTTGAAACATGTTGATTTTTTTCAATAAATAAGTGGTTTAAACAAAGTTAATTTATATTAATTATAATTATGTTACCACATAATAAATTTGCTACATTTGAAGAAGAAGCAAATATATAAACCAATATTCAAAATATTAAAAAAATATGATAAAATATAACGAATCAGTTTAATACAGAACGGCTTAAATATCCTAATAAATTATTCTGTTGTCTGAACATAGCATCAAAACGCTTATATTTAAGCATTAAACAAAAGAATATATCGTCAAGACTGTAGGTATTGAATTATCAAGAAATATTATATTTAATTGAATATCCAGAAACAATAGACTCAATATTAACTGCTAATGCCTAATCGCCCAATAATTATCGTAAATTCATAATCACAGGCAGCAGAAAAGCTGAAGAAACAATCGAGCGTAGTGGTTTTAGAAGATCTTCTAAAACAATTAATGTTGTTTATACTAATTTTCACGTAAGGATTCAATTGATTTAGTATACGTTACAGCCTGTTCTACCTAAAAACATCTAAAAGACTCTTTTATTATGAATTTAAACGATAATAAATGGTGTCAGATGATTGAATGTTAATACTATGTGGGTAGTAGGTAGAACTCGAAATTTCATATCTTATGTAGAATTTATGCATAAATTATATTAGATATAGAGTTATACACGGAGAAAAATGTCTTGTCACAACGTAATAAATAACTTTAGGAATATTTATTTTTAGCCAATTGATTTCTGATATTGAGTTAGCATCAGTTGTGCACAATGTGTTTTTAGCTTATCAAACAGCGTTCGGCCGAACTGCATATCGGCTACGGTTGGGAGTGACCGGCCACGAAAAACGCTCATAGGTACCTACCAATACACACAGTAATAGTCACAAGAACCCAATTGAATCTTCAACGTGAACTAACCCAGTATACTTAAGGGAGTAAACTTAATAAATTCGTAATTCGACTCTAGCCAATCTTTCAACCGCTTCCCACGTTTGTCGTCGTCGACTCTTAACTAAATAGCGGTAAAAGAGTCGGCCATCCCAACTCTCGCCGCGACGGGTTTCTCGGTCTTGCCCCTTTTTCTTCTCTCTTCGCCTCCCCGGCGCGCGGCGCCGCAGCCTCCCGCCGAAACATCTGAGCCATGAGAAATGCTTTCCGGCTGCTTTTTGCGTTATTTATGTTGTATCTGAGAGCGTCGTCTGCCGCCCAGCCTCTCCCCAGCACACGGGTTGCGCCGGTGACTATTCGCGCCGGATGCAAAACGCACCAAAAAAGCGAGCGGAGTCAACATACTCATTGTTCGAGAACATACCGTTTTCTACTCGGTGTACAATTTCCACTGTTCCCTTACGCGAAACTAACTTTGCGCCCTTTCTCAAATCTTTTCTTGCGGAGATTCTTCTGTAATCACACGGAAAATTCCACACAATGGATTGTTTTGTCTTTGGGTGTTGATAGTACGAAGTTTTCCTTTAGAAATGAAAAATGTTCTTTATAAATCGGTATATGTAACACCCATTACTTTTTTTAAATCAACGGATTTCCGTTTTTATTATTCTCAAAGTTGGCTGAATGCAATATAAATTATTTCAAACATAATTAAAATTATCATAAACTTTGTTTATAGACGCGAGTTTATTTACTATCCGCATCATTTGCTTCATCCAGAGTGCTACTACATTTGATCAGTTTCCAAAACCGGTTGGTTAAATAAATACACTCGTGTGGTTTTAAAAAAGTTCATTATAAATTTAATTTAAAAATTAGTCACTCCAATAATAAGATCACTTGGACTTGTATATTTTTATTTTGTTTGTGTAACAGCTTATTAGTATTGAAGTTTAACAACAATATAAGAATTATAAAAAATTGAGCCAGATACATGATTCCTCGAAATTGCAATGTAGAATGGAGAAATATATAAAAAGATTTATAAAGTAACAATAAGTGAAAGAAATAAAGTAAAGTAAACAGCTTAAAAGTTAAATAAATGCCAGAGGAGATGGGAGGTTAATCATGCTTTCAGTATTTGAAAGACCTTGTCTTCTGTTGCTAATACATATACGCATAGAGCATTAATGCATTGAAACTATCATTGCGATATATCCATACATATGTGGGGTGTAAACCTTTTTCTTACAAAATTACTTTTTTACGCACATTTTTACGGTTTTCTCTGCGAGTATACATAAAAAAATACATTTTGTAAAAAAGAAACAAAATATAAATCATTAACACTAGAAATTTTCTTTCTAATCATTACTTTCTTATTCATTTGTTACTATGCTCATTCGCGTGAAATTTCGTTTCGGCGTTGCACGGGTTAAGGATTAAATTTAAAAAAAAAATTGTTGGTAAACAAAGGTTCCATTGTTTTGCAAAGCCCCTAATTAAAACAATGTTTCCATTTAATCAAGGCTGGGATGGATAGGATGTCTAGGGAAGAAATATGGCTTTTTTTCCATCGGGAATATGTATGCATAATTTGTGTCCAATCGGTGAAGCGGTTAGATTTGTACAGAAAATATATCTGCGGGAGGGTATGGATTAGAAGGGAAGAAGAAAATGTCACCTACATATATTAATCGACAACCCCTAAAAAATAAGTTTGCAAATTTTGAGCCCGATCGGTCGAAAGGTACAGATTTGCATTGAAAATATATCATAGGTAGGGAAAGGGGTAAAAGGGGAGGAGGGAAATGTCACCTTTGTTACCCGCTTAAACAATGAGTATACAAATTTTTAGTGTCGATCGGTCGAACGGTACAGATTTACATTGAAAATATATCATGGGTAGGAGAAGGGGTAAAAGGGGAGGGAGGAAATGCCTATGTAACCCGCCGTGTCTTAAGGCTTAAGTATGCAAAATTTGAGTCGAATCGGACAAACGGTGTAGATTTGTTTAGAGAACAGATAGACAGACAGACATTGAGTTTTATAGGTATGGATAGATCTTTGTGAGATTTTCGTTATTATAAATTTTAATTTTTTTTATAGCAGCGGATACGCTTATTTATTTAAATTATTTATTTAAATTCGAGACTATATGAACTAAAAATAGCATTGTCTTTAAATATCACATATTATGATTTATATAAAATCAAGACAGTATTTTTTTCTGTCTTCAAATTTTGTATAGTTCGTTCATATTTGTGATATTTTTGATTAGATATTTAATAATGCTTTTAAAACTAAAATTATTAACTAAAAATGAAATTTTTTGACTTGTCATGCGACTAGGGGTGCGATATACACGGATGAGATACAAGAGGAACTCGCTCGTACACACATACACTCTCGCGACAATCTTTGCTCACTCGGATAATTTTGTCTATCCGTAATTTCGGTGACCACTATGTAGGTCTTTTTTGGTCTATTAGATACCAATCTAGAATATTCGTCATCTGCTGCTAATTGTGAAAACGACTTTATTCACCCGCATTCCTACCCAAGTTGTTTTTTTTTTGAGTCTCTTATCTCGAATTTTTTTTTTCCTTTCTTTATTTGAAGCTTTGTGATGCCCTTGTTGAAAAATGATGGAATATCGAATGCTTTCTCGCTTCATTGGTGGGGTCAAATTATTACTCCTTTACGTACTATTTAGATAATTTGAAATTCGAACAATGACGCCGCATTTCCCGCGCCGGAAACTGCCACTGAAATTTAAATTTTCAGTCCTAAGTGTTCCTTCCTCCCGATGTCCCCCTCACTGTTTCCACTTCATCTCGTAAAACACTAGTCTTCAAAGTGTACAAGTGTCAACTCATTCTTGAATCTGTTTTAACAACAATTTTTATTCTTATTTTTGTTATATATTAACAGTTGTATCGAACATCTTCGTAAAATTGTTTTTCGTGAAAATTATTAACTGAAAAACAGTTTAATGAAAAATAATATTTTTATACTTAATTCTATACCATTCCTTTATTATTAAACCGAAGTAAATGTTGACCGGCTTAGTGTCAATTGGTTATAACTACCAAAAAAAATTACGTTGTTTTTATACTAACAAAACTTTTATTTATTTTTTTAATTCATTCAAAAAATTTCACTTAGTTATATTATAAGACACTGGTTTTATTTACTCACGTACATAGCTTTAATTCTTAAAATAAAGTATGACTTGAAATTGTGTATTTTCCCAAATTTGTACATTTTTAAAATACACCGAAATGACACTAAGCATAAAATGTGTCACTGGAAACCACAAATATTTATTTTGAAAAACAGTTGCATACCTATTTATTCATGTTTGTGCGTCGTTATTAAGTATTTGTTATTAATTATTAAATACATTTGTTTATTAAATAAATATGTGTACTAATTAGTAGATCACGATATCCTCTTCAAAAAGATCGCTCTAAATGGTATTCAAGATAACCTGTATCGCTGGTTCGCCTCCTACATATCCAATAGACAACGATGTGTTACCATCAACGGTTATCGTTAAAGTGGATTCAGAATATTAATATATAACACGCATAAATAACATTTAATATTAATTCTTAATCAAGTAAGGTTTGGAGTGACTAGTCGGTTTTGAAATTATTAACCTTTTGAAGATAATTTATTTTATCAGTTACTTAGTAGTCTAACACGATTATTTTAATTTTCTCTTTACTTTGTACTACACGCGCGTTGAGTTATGTTGTCTTCGCTTTTATTTCAAGGGGAGTAGTCCCTCCCATCATCAAACGTAATAATTGACATATACATTTGTTACAAATTACACCTATCGAAATTTAAAGTAGTGACAAAATAACTCCTCGTGCGTGTATTACATATACGTGTATATTAGTGTATTCATTTGTTACAAATTACACCTATCGAAATTAAAAGTAATGACAAAATAACTCCTCGTGCGTGTATTACGACGTGAAGTGCAGTGTGTGGAGTGACTAGCCGGCATCACTCGCAATTTTTTTATGAAAGTAATTTTGAATCGCGTCGCGTCTTGCGGATTTGGAACCAGTTGGGCGGCTAACCCGTTCGCGCCGGGGACAATTTTTCACGGCGACAGTGCAGACGCTGCCTCTCTTACCCCGCTATGTTTTTAATTTGTCCGCCCGCGGTCTCAGTATGCAAATGGCGTGTTTGCCGGTTATTATCCGTACGGAATCGAGGTCCATTTTTCACTCGCCGCCAGCCCACACCCTCCCCCCCCTGGCCCGGCCGCTCACACCACGAATTTTAACCCTCTCAGAGGACTTATTGCGGCGAACGCCTGGTGACATTTTGTAGAAAATGTTATTTACCGATTTTCTTACATTTTATATGTGTCTTTCTATTTATTCTTTATATGAAGAGCAGTAAAATAAAATATATTTAATTGACACATTCAATAATACCAAACACAATCCTCTTAAATTTTCTCACAAAGTACGTCTTGCAAATTAATCACGGTCCTTCCTACAGAACATATAAAGTTTTTTTGAAGTACAAATATCACAAATCCTAATAATTATTAATAAATAAAAATAAAAATATTAATAATGAATCGCACATCATGTCCAGTTTTTGAATAGTTGAAACATAAAATCAACACATCTCTTGGGAAAAATAAATAATAAGAGTGTTAAAAGATAACACGGTCAAAATATATTAAAACCTACATATCCCTACAATTTTACTTCAACATTCCATATTCTTTCCATTCACTTAGGGTCGGCTCTCCTTATGCAAATATAAATAATATATGCGTAAATTTCGAAAGACATTAATAAATATGATATTTTAATCGTCTTTTATTCAGTATAGATTTTTCTGATTAACTTAAATAGCTGTTCATCATTTCCTGATTAACTCCAGAAGCGTTCAGTGAGAACCAGAAGCATGACGTTTTATATACAATAAATTAATATCCACAATGTTAACATAAATATTATTCAGTATCAATTATTAACATAAATATTATTCAGATGTTAATATTTCGTAATATTCTGCCGGACAAATATTTAATTTCGTTTTTTTCCAAATATACGTTCAAATAAAAAAAAATCACGCTTCTTGCACTCTTTGCTTCTCACTGCACGCCCCTGGTGAACTCAGTATAATAAAAACAGTTAGTATAGTCAATAACGTGATTTGTTGTATATCACATATTGATCGAAAGATTTAAAATTAAATGTATATAATATTATTTGCAATAACTTTTCGGTATTATTTGTTTGCTTTGTCATGGTTTTTTCATGGGACATTGCACAAAAAATGGAGGACATAACATCGCTTTCTTTGTTATTTTATCTCCCGATTTATGCGAACTTTCTACATTTCTTAAACCAAGTTTATTTTATCAATTTTTGGGAATTTCAGAATAAATGCCGGTTAAATTCGCGAAATTATACCAGAAGTTTCGAGAAGTTCGGATTTGAGTCGTGGCCGTGGAGTCGAGTTCAGTTTTTTTGACAACAACATCGCAAACCATTGATATCTCAGCCTGCTTTCTCTGTGGCCGGGCCGTCTAAAAACAGTGTACTCACTCCGAACTCTATTCGGTCTTGTCATTCCTGCAACCCATCCGATGATTTGGAGTTCGTCGACTTTAATTTTTTGTTATTGTTATTGTGTTGTGCTTTTTATTATTTGGTATTGTGCCTTCTTCACTTGTCTTGTACAATCAAACTTATTTTTCATCGTCATTTGTTCGCAAAGACGTACATATTTACATTTAAGCTATAATCTGTTAACCTCTAATCAATATCCAATTTTCTCTAATCTCATCAAAAACCTTTGAGCAATCTGCAAACACACCTACGAAATTTATGGTATGTACCCATTTGATTATTCGTATGTCCAATTTTTTCAAATAAATTACTCTTCTTCCAACTTCCTTGCCAGTTCAAATGAAAAATTAGTCTAGTTAGTCATCGTAGATTTTGTTGAAAGTTGAAACCGTGAAATGTTGAAAAATAGGAAAAGGTTCCAATTTTCCTGTCATGGGCTTCGCTCTCCACGTCAGCCCAATTTAGTTGCAACGTCGTTTCGCAGCAGACCTTCAACTGTTTCCGCCAGCTCCTCCTAGGACGGCCCTTTGGTCTTCTGCCTTCTGGTCTTGCTTGGAATATCCGCTTGGAATATCAGTCTATCTGCCGGCATCAGAAAGATATGTCCCAGCCACCGTAACTGTGATTTCTCGATAGACGTCTATAGACTCGATATACGATTAAGGTTCTATAAAATAAAAATAGGGGTGCAATAAAATATTAATACTGATTTTATTTCAAATCTTGACACTTGAGGATTTTTGTAACATTGTTAATTAAATCGCGTCTCACTCGATATATCGACGTGTCAATAGTGCAGGGGTTATCCCCGCGTTTCACACGGAACATTGGAATTCGGTTCATCATTGGGGATAGATAAGAATCTTTTATGTATTTTCCTAAATTCATGAATAATTTTTCGAAAAAGAAAAAAATATTGCAGGGTTGATATAATACACATGTCTGAGATATGTAATACGTTTTTTTACAAAGTTTAGTTTAGTTTTTTTATCTAGATCTATTTTGTTAATCCTCTGATGAAGAATAAATAATAATTGTGGAAACCCAAAAACTTTGACAAATTTCAGTGAATACATAAAAACCACACGCTCGTCGAATTGAACCTCCCGAGCCCGCAGCATCAAATAGCAATTATTATCCCCCTACGCCGCTATTATTACTCGCGCTGATTTCTGTTAGCGGCGAGTGGGTTAAGGGTTGTCTGGCAATATATTGTTCCCGGCCCCTTTCCCGGGGGTGTAAATGTCCCGGGCGATAACGTGGCGTAATGAATTGGGTGTTTGCGTCCCTGTAAAAGGAGCAATGCCAGTGTAAATACTTATAATTAATTAAAATGACTCGAATACTCGCGACCTCCGTCAATGAAATATGTGTAATTTTTCAATTGCGATGATGGCTCATTTGAAGAATTTATGAGCCGAGAAAATATCAACGGTATTCCATATAAATTATTTATGAACAGTCGTCATTTTCGGGATACTGAATTTAACATCTGATTACGATGTTTTAAACTTTTTTAAATCTTACGCATTAATACATAATACAGGGGGAGTAAAAATGTATACAATATTTAAGGGGGGGGTAAGGTTAATTCGTACAAAAAAAAGGCATGTTTTTGTGAATTTTTTGTGACGACACAGTTAAAATCTCTTTATTAAAACCAATAGTACATTAAAGTATGATATTTGAAGAATATTGTGTAAAATTTTCAAGACCAAATATTAAGAAATACGGCAATGGCAGCAATTATTCGGACGTATCTCGGAAAAAAGTAGAATTGCGGTGTCCATCATAACTTGGTGCTAAATCATCTGAAATCAAAAAATCAAAGTTCATTCGTTAGATAATAGATTTTCCTAGGTATTGCTGGGAGGGTTTTTTGAAATTTCAATTTTTCAATTTTTTGGAACACTTTGAAGGGAAAAACGCGATTTTTTGCGAAAAATATCGACTAATTTGTTATTAAAAAATAAAAATTAATAACAAATTTGAAAAAAACTCGACAGCGTTACCTCGTAAATTATGTACAGAAATAGTATTCAAAATTTCAAAAGGATCGGTGTAGTAGTTTTGAAGTTATGATGGACACCGACTTTGAAAACGTGAGATGTGGGGAAAACGATTTAAAGTTTTGCACACTGTAAAATTCAAAATAAAACTCAACACTTATTTTATACTTACACATAATCGTCGATGCCATGTTCACACGGCAAAGAGCTTTCATCATCAGCATCTGTTTGTCCTTGTCTACGCAAAACTCTTCCAATGCAAATAGCACGTCCGGTAGTCCTCAGGTGAGCGCGTCTCTTAGCTGCCCGAGCAGGTATAGAAAATCAGTCTGAGTATCGTTCAAATGTTCATAATTTCGTCAATTTTGCTCCGATTGACTTGAAATTTTGACACAATATTCTTACGATGTTATACATTAATTTAAAAAATTAAAAATAAAATGCAAAAAAAAAAAGTTAAAAATCTTACCCCCCCCCTTAACAGTTTTGCGCGAATTACGACAACGATGTGCATGTACGACGTCATCTCAGAAGATGTCATTACTCGCATGGGCGTGGCAAGTATAGCCTTCAAACGTGCCGGGGACACGGTTATTGTTCAAGAAGCGCGAGAGAATTTCAAATTGTAGTTAAAATTTGAGAATGTTCTCAAGGCACACCGACAATGAAGACTTAAGTTTGCAATAGATCTACCGACATCTCTGATAAGTGCACGCATTTGTGAAAAGTTTGAAACCCATGGTACCGTACATATGTAACGGCATACGCATTAATTTCGCTGGACATTCTGGCCAACATTGATCAAGTAGTAGTTAACCGTAACCAGAATTGACAGACGCTCATTCTAACCACTTTGAGCACTCGTTGTAAATGTGGAAGTTAAAAGGAATTTATTCACGCTTGATATCTGTATAAAAATAACATCATATACAGGTTTTTCTTTTAATACGTTTGTTTGTTACGAATTATTCAACATGTTTATTCTGTATTAGTGACACTTGTTAATTAATTGTTTGGGCAGCGATAAACGTAATGCATCAAATGATTCGATTGTGTTGTGGCCACCAAAGTTAATACCATATTCCAAATACATGGTTTGCGCTCTAAAAGTAGGGTTTTTTGTTTTAATATAGCGGAAATATTAATCTGACATATTGGAAAGTTATAAGCATTAAAACTATGTTGGAACTTTTCAAATACATTCGTTTTAGATATATTTTCAAAGTGTTATGTTCGGTGTTTTATAATGCCGAAGAGCAGTCGAACTTCGAGTAAAACGTTAATTTTTTTATCTGAATCCGCATGAGAAAAACTGACCTGGGTTCTATAAGAATAATATAATCTAATAATATTCTAACCTAATGTATTCTGGAGATTTGTTCTAGAATAATCTACTCGTCTATGTGAATTTATGGACACGGCTCTAGTCGTGGCGCGGACGCATTTTTATATTATAACAATATATTGTATACTCTCGTGCTAACATTTTTTTTGAAATAATTAATATAATTAATTAATAATAAATCTATCTAATGATTAATAATTCTAACTAATGCGCTATGAATCTATAACAATATTTATTACCGATTATACAAAAGTGGTATGTTATAAACTAAAATATTTTTAACTATTGTTTTTATATTAGGTCCTTACATATGAAATTGGTGTTTTGCCGTACTGGCAAATTTGATCTCAAATATCTTCTCTTTGGTTAGGAATTCCAAATCCAAATTTATACAGCTATTTACTCATGTATTTGTGTTTTGAAAATTATAATTCATTTGTTTTTTCCTCAATTGTTTTTTTCTTTGCGTCACTCAGTTTACAAAATGAAAAACTTGAAATATCGCGTTATTTACGAGTACGAGTTCCACCGTGGCACCAGTGCTGCAGAAACGGCTCGAAGGATTAATGATGTGTATGGCGACGGTGCCGCAAAAGAAAACACAGTGCGTTTTGGGTTCCAACGTTTTCGTTCTGGAAATTTCGACCTGCAGAACAAGCCCCGTGGACGGCCGGAGACCAAAGTTGATAATGAAGAATTGAAGGCTATTGTGGAAGCGGATCCATCGCAAACCACATCCGAGTTATCTGCAGGCTGCGGTGTTAGTGATAAAACTGTTTTAATCCACTTGAAGCAAATTGGTAAGGTGAAAAATCTTGAAAGGTGGGTACCTCACGAATTGAGTGAAGCAAATCAACAAACGCGAGTTACTTGTGAGCGTTTGGTGGACTAGTGCTGGTGTCGTTCACTACAGCTTTCTTAAATCTGGCCAGACGATTACGGCAGATGTCTATTGTCGGCAACTGCAAACCATGATGGAAAAGCTAGCTGCTAAACAACCGAGGCTGGTTAATCGCTCTAGGCCACTGCTGCTTCATGATAACGCTAGACCACACACTGCACAACAGACGGCTACCAAATTAGAGGAGCTTCAATTGGAATGTCTAAGACATCCACCGTACTCTCCGGACCTTGCCCCAACAGATTACCATTTTTTTCGAAATTTGATAACTTCTTGCAAAGGAAAAAATTCAACTCCGATGGGGCAGTCCAAACCGCCTTCAAAGATTTTATTGATTCCCGTCCGAATGGTTTTTTTAGTAAAGGGATCGATGAACTACCTATGATATGGCAAAAGTGCATAGATAGCAATGGTACAAACTTTGATTAAATAAAAATATTATAATAAAAAAAATCGGCTTTATGTTCCTCCCATACTAAACGCCAATTTCATATGTAAGGACCTAATATTTTTTTGTGTATTGTATATAGAATTTTTACGTTTTTTAATGATTTTAAAACGCTTTTTATCCATATAAATTGATGATTTTAAACAATATATTGTATTTATTCCTGCACTTTGAGTCTTCAACCACTATTTTAAAAATATTTTTTTATTATAAACACGATAATTACTATGTAAAAATAAAAATTACTAAGCATGAAATATGTCAACAAAGGACGCAGTTTTAAAAAGAGATTTATGTGCGTACATTGCCTAAGTATTACAATTAAAATTGTGATTTATTTTCAAGATACACGAAAGAATATAATAAAAAATTAGGGGAAATTTAAATTAAATTAAATTTTAATAGGTAATTATTATTAATGAAATTTAAAATGAATTAAATTTAAATAAATATTATTATTATCAGTGAAATTTAAAATAAATTCAATTTTAATAAATATTATTATTAAATTCTGCGAGTTAACTATTTTTAGTATGACAGCTGTTTCGGCTTGCAAGGCCATTATCAAACAGTGGATATACCACGTATAATCGACTTATTTATAAAATTTTAAGTTACCCTTTCCCCTTTAGAGTAATTAGATATTTTTGGTGAAGCCCTATATTAATGTTCGTTTTTCCCCGGGCACTTATCAATAAAGGTGCCTCGATTTACAAAATTCTATTTATGCTTAGTTATCAGTTAAATTTCACTAATAATAATATTCGTTAGAATTTAATTCATTTTAAATTTCATTAATAATAATTATTAAAATTTAATTTATTTTAAATTTCGCTAAAAATAAATGTGGAGTTCTACAAATTAAATACAAAAACCATAAATATAACAAAAATTTGTATGCATTTAAAACGTAGTCAATTCTTTATTTTTTAATTTTATTTATTAAATCCCAAAAGAAAATATACAAAATATAATAAATATTACATATATTATGAGTATATTAAATCCTATAAAGGTATATACATACACCTGTACATAGGTTCGGGAGATGGGAAGTTGACATGTGTAATGATTTACACACAACTAAAACTCAATAAAAATACATTTTAAGACTTGAAATCAACTTTACATTTATTTACTTTTATAGTTTTCGTATACAAAAAGAGTTCGTGCGAACACATCGTCGCTAGCTGCGGTCGCTAAAACTATTATACTGCGGCAGTTCTCAGAGTTTTTTCCACATTTCGGAAAGTTTCCGCCGCGAAGTTGTCCCGTTTGACTCTCTTTTATCCTTGCTCCAGGAGACCATAACTTTGTGACTTGTTCAACAGAGCTTTCGAATAAATTGTTCTACTAACTTGTCACGCTGAATATTTAAATGCCGCCTCACAGAATGTTTTTGCCGAGATGTGAGACTTTTAAAAAAATTGATTATTACTGCTACTGTTACCGTATTTTTCATTATGAATCATTCTGAATCATCGATACTTTGTTGCCCGTGATAAAATAGCATTGTCTTCAGATTTTTTGCTATATTTATGAATATTTAAGTATATATTTATATATGTATAAAGGTACTACTATATTTTTATATCAAAATATGAACCTTTGAAGTCTTTCGGCTCGGCGGCTTAACATTTTATTAAATAATTTTTTTAAAGTCCCTAGTTTTGCTGTGCAGAAATCTTAACATTCACTTTTTCGAATCATATTATGAACTGCCTCTCTCTTTCGCATGGTTGTCTAGAGTATGGATAACCATGCGAGACATAATTGTGGGAGAGATATAACTATTTTTCTGTATTTTGTCTTACCAAGCAAATATGTCTCCCTGTTGGATGTCCGAATAATAAAAAGAAAAAAAAAAAAGATTAAATCTACTGGAGAGAGGTCTGGTGAATATAGTGAACAGGACAGAATCTGCCATCCATCTTTCATATCTCGTCAGCTTTCCCAGACGATGTCAAGCGTTGTCTTGAAAAACAAAATTTTCTTCCTTTTTGCTCATGCTACGCATATTTTTTTTTAAGTATTCCTGAACCCGTTGAAGTTGGTTACAAGGTATTTTGTTTGGAAACTGTTTCTTGTTGCGGCAAATTATTATTGCATAATAAGGTTGCATCCTTACATATCTAGTCTTATCACTCAAAGTGAAAAAAATGGATCTTGAAACAAGCATTTTTACCGAATTCCATAGATTTCAATTCGTGCAAAAAAGAATTAAAAATTTTGAAAAATATACCCACGAAAAGTTTTTGGTTATACTAAATGAGTAAAAACACAATATAAACGATATTCACAGTGTTAATTAACTGTATACGTATATATTTTGTACTAGCTAATGTCACCTTATCGGTGAAGACCGAAATAGAGAGATATTTACAGCGCACTCATTGACTGGCTCATTGAGCAGATTTCAAAATTTAAGTTTTTTTTCCTTATGCGGTCATTAAGTAGGTGTCATAAAAATCTTAAGGAATATGACTTAAATAAATTCGCACGAACTTTTCTGGACGCAATACATGCATATTCATTCACTTGCGTTGATGCTTTTGATTCCACTTTTGATTCCGCTTTTGATGCGTTTTGATTCCCCTTTATGTTAAAAATGACATGACTGTTTTGAAGCGCTAGATTTAAAATACTCTCTTGCTTTGTTCGGCTTAATGTTAGCATATTTTTAGTGTTTTCGTCTGGAAAGAGTGTTTGTATTTCATTACATTTATTTTTAATTTGTCAGGTGTATTAAGAATTCTCCTTCGTGAGAAAGGTAAGTACTCTTCTGATATAAAAAATATTTTTTCCTTTTTAAGCGGTTTGTTTTTACGACACTGTAAAAGAAAATTAAAATAAGTTCTTCAACAAATCTCCCATCAGGTTTCGTTTTAGTTTGAGAACTTCTGCACAACTCTGCGAAGGCTTATACAAGTATAATTATTTTATTTTCTTCAAAGTGATCTTCATGGCGCTTTATACAATTTATTGTCACAACACTCGAGGATTTTAGTTACCTAAGAAATAGTCGGAAGTATATATAATAAGGAAATCTTCTGATGCATTTGATCATTTTCTTTGTATCTCTGAAAAACTTGTTTATGCTAACAAAAAAAATATTTAGTATTTAGTAAAAATAATTAAATTTTTATTTATATGTAAATTAGTGATGGATACAATAGCTTTTAATTCTAGAGAAAAATTTAAAAATCAGCATGAACTTTACAACTGCACAGGAAGAAAACATGAAATAAGATTACTTATCAGAAAGAAAGAACATCGCAAAATTCAATCACGCACAGCGGAATTAAATCTATCGGGGGACACTACGGATGAAGATACTATAACTTTTAAGGAGAAGCTAAAAAAATATGTGATGCTTATAATTAAATAAGTAATTGTAAGCATCACATAATAATAAATAATTATATGTTATTCTATTTATATTAGGAAATATACAAAATATTACACAGTATTATCTTTTTTAAGAAGAAATAAAAAAAATAGTAGATACTATGTATTGGACAAACATAAATAAATTACAATTGGACCTTAAAAAAAAAAAGCTTTTTTCAATAAAAATAAATAATTAATGTATATTACAGATGTCTCACAGAGACGAAACTGTATTTTTTTCAAGGGAGTGTAGGTATAGAAGTCTTTTTTTGGGTGGCCATAGGACTTACGACCTATCGTACGGTTGGCTTAGGTGATCACTTTACACATATGTAACGTTCGCCATTTCCACCCATGATAGAATACCATGTCTATTAATTTTTTGGACGTTGTATATATATTAAATTTTTGCGCCACGTTTCACATGTGAGTTCTAACGACCCCCTAGCGGCTAGCACCATTGATGTCATTATGTCATGATGTCATTATTGATGCCCCTGTGACAAACAATCCAGTTCTGTTCTGAAAAATTTGGACATATTCAAAATATTCTGAAAAAATAAATAACTTACAATCCCACCGTCTGTCGAAGGGATAAGCAGAGATGTTGGAAATGGAGAGAAAACGCCACATCTTTCGCTCCCGATATCTCTTTCTTATCTTTCTTATTGTTCATACATCTTCTCATATATAATTGTTGTTGTTCTTGTTGTCCTGACTGTGCCATCCTCTTATTACAGTTGCCTTTAAAACTCGTATCGTCTGTCACTCATATGTTTCATATATTCAAACCATATCAACAATTTGCTACAACATATCTATATTCTCTCTATTCAGCTATTTAGCGCCATTCACTTTATTTCCCGCTGTGACAAATTCACCGTCTCAAGAGAACATTATTTATTTTTTTACACGCAATTATTTTAATGCCGGTCTCACTAGAATTTATCCGTACTGAGGCCAACATTTTGCATAATTCTTCAGAGCATATACGCTTTTGTCAGATGATGGCTTCCAAACTAGCGTTCTCTTATATGAGGGG